>JAWMRA010000002.1:2406885-2634912 GCA_035584735.1 Pseudotriccus pelzelni | reverse complement strand
ACCCAACAAAACCCCAGAACAAAACAAAACAACCCCCCCCCAACCAACCATACATCTCCCTGCCCTCTCCCCCCCCCAAAAAAAAACCCAACCCAAGACAAAAACCAACAGCAAACTCAAACTATCACTACTGCTTCCTTGCAATTGTGTCTTTGGTGTGTTCCAATCGGTTTCTTATTTCCTGGGTTGTTTTCTCCTTTTTCTTTTTTTGGGGTGCCACAGATGTATTTTTCATGTGTAAAATAAGTACCTGCAGGTCTTGAATTATCCATGTTGCCTTTCTGCTGTTGCAACTTTGTTGTCCGTGGGTGAACTTCAGAATCATCCTCAATGACTTCTCTAGTTTTTGTACCACTGGAGGTGTACTTCCTGCATAAATTCTGCCAGCTATTTAGTTAGTGTCCATCCTTATAGATCCTGTATCCTTTCATGGTGGTTATAATTCTCAAATGTTTTCTCAATACTATAATATTTTTTCCCTGAACTGCTTGCTTGTAGTCTGGGGGAAATTGAACAAAATCCTCAAATCTGTTTCCCTTAAAAAATGTCCTGTTTTGCTTTCTGAAGAATCACAAGCTTCTTGGGTTTAAACCCCGCTTTTTTGCTCTCCTGTTCCACCACTTGAGCTCATCCTTGTGCTATAGCAGAGCTCAAAGGCAGGAGGGTATCTTCCCCTTTTAGAACCGTTCCACTCTCAGTGTATAGTCACCACCTGAATGCACCAGCAGTCTTCAAGTAGCAGAATAGCCAACCAGGCAGGAACGTGCTCGTGTTCATCCACACCAAAGGAATACAGAATGGGAAAGGAACAAGTCCCAAGGAAGCTCCCTTGTTGATTTTGTTGTTGTTCTCAGCTTTTTAACTTCTCAGCAGGGGTATTGGCTTTTTTGCATTCCTTCCTGAAAGCCAGCAAACCCACAGTGGTAGTTTAGTTTTCTGGCTGAGAAGGTGGCCCTACAAATCTTGCAGATACCATCCTCAAAAGACATATGTAGCTACACGTCTGAGTTGATTTCGGAGTGTCTTCCCTAATCCGGATAATAATCTACTATTTACAATTAGATGTCGTTCCAATTTCTTGAATGCTCAAGCAATCATTTTCTTTGGTAATTGAGTTCCCTTTAGAATTCCACTATTCTGATCTCCTGCTCAGAAAACTAAGCGTACTAATTTGAAAAGCTGCATCAATGCCTGGCCAGGGTAATGGCAGCAGAATAATTGCAAGGAAATCTCTTCCAACAGATTTATTTTCATCTAATAAAGCTTTCCCTGATGGTTACACTGCATGCCATGAATATGATACAAGCGCTGAAGTCTGCATGTGTGTGTTTGCATGTGCAATTTGGTTGGATTTTAGCATTCCAAGATATTTTTTTGTTTTTAATAAGTGTTTGAAGTGCGTAATTTTTTTAAGTGTTTACCATTCTGTCTTTCTTTTTATGATGAATTTAGGGTAGAAGAATTACACTGAGAGAAGCGATACCTTCTGCCTGCAGGATTATGCACACACAGAATGTATTTATGCATACTGGAATAAAAGTCATGTTCCAGTCTCTAAATGGAGATGAGGTTGTGTTCTACTGGAT
Source organism: Pseudotriccus pelzelni (assembly GCA_035584735.1). NCBI lineage: Eukaryota > Metazoa > Chordata > Aves > Passeriformes > Tyrannidae > Pseudotriccus > Pseudotriccus pelzelni. Next base: position 2,633,326 of record JAWMRA010000002.1, on the reverse strand, counting down.
GTAGAGCAAACAATTAGTGAGGGACCAGAGGCCTTTACAAAGAGCTTGTAGCTCACAAGGCAATAATGGAGAGGAGTTTGATGGACTTAATGATACCTAAGGATATGATAGAAAGCAAATTACTTGAGTCAGCATAAGAGAGGAAAACATCAGAAATGTGGCTCACGGTGGAACCAAAGTACTCTAGGGATGCAGAGCTAGTTATGAATGACAGATCATTCCTTTTCAGATTTGCCGCACACCCCATTTTCTATAAAAATACAGATTAATGCCTCTGTAAATATGCATTGTATGCCAACGGTTATGGAACACAGTGGTGTTAGCTTTTTGGTGTTTACAAGTAGTTGCTGTAGAGGTTTTGCACAGTAATCCTACAGCTGCAGCATTTCATACAGAACTTTTACATCATGGCAATGTATCATGATGAGTGATGTTTCAGATGTCAGATTTTCAAAGGAAAGCTGGAAATGCAAAGCACTGTTCAGAACCTCTCCTTTCCTCTGCCACTAATACTGATCAGCTGAAACTATTTCAGAAAAGAGTCTTATTTTCCCAGTGAAAATTTTAAGTGGCGCCAAAGATAGATCTTCCTTGTCATTCTCCCTGTCACCTAGAGCATGGACAAGGAGATCCTTGGATTGACTAGAGGTCTGAATCATGGAATATTTCAGTTGGAAGGGACTTAGAATGATCATCTAATCCAACTGCCTGATCACTTCAGGGGTGACCAAAAGTTAAACTGTGGCATTAAGGGCATTGGCATTTCTGAGTGGAAAATGCTGTCTCTAATTCCTAGGATGGAGGAGGTAGGAATTGGGTCCCTGCTTCTGGAGTCTGTGCGTAAGGAATAACAGTGCTTTCTCCTCTAACTCAGAACAGCTCTCTTCCAATGTCTTAGTGCTTGCCTTTGCCCTGTGGTGATACTTTGTTCATACAGCGATGTGAATTGATCTTGAGCGGTGTTTGTAGTGACACAGAGACTTGTGTGTGCTTGCTGATAATGTGGGGGTTTGTACAGCAATAAAGCAAATGGGCACGTCGGACTCAGTAGCTGAAGGGGGTTGATTTCCCACCAAAATGGTAGAATAGGAGAACTTTCTGAGTCACTAACTCAGGTACAAATTTGACTGTATGCAATGGCAAAAACATGTCTCTGTACCTGATGTAGTACCCCATCTAGGCACTACAGTGTGCTCAGGTTCAGCAGGGCTAGAGGCTTAAACCAAAGGACAATCTTTGTAATATATGAATATATGAATAAATAAACCCAAGGAAAATAGAGTGTATGTACCTAGCTACAACTTTGCTATCACGTTTCTCCTTGCTGGGTTGGCTTAATGTGATGTAATGATAAGAGGCTGAATGTTAAGGCACTTTTTTCTGCTTCCATCAGCGAAGTCACTTTCAGTTTCGGCATTGCCTCCCTCTCACCAATCATAAATGCCCTTGGCAAAAGCACGCTTATTATATATACGGAAACCAACCCTCCCTTGGCATATTTAGTTTCTGTTTCCTGCCTCACTTTATTGGATGGTAGGACAAGCTACCTGTGTCTGTGCAGGTATGTGTAATAGATATGGAATCATAAATATTTAGCTAATATTGAAGGTGTCATTTTATGTGAAGCAGAGGGTACGTTGCAGAAGCCAAGCTGCTGGTTTTTTGCCGGTGTGTTTTCCCTAGTCCTTGCTGTCAGAAATGCTGGTGTTTTCCTTGGTATGTTCCACATCTCCTTCCTGTTGGTATATATGATCCGTTGCTACTAGTATTTACCACGCAGTTTATTTTAGTGGGATCTTTATTCTGTTGGAGGTAGCATCGCTTGCCTAGCAGAAGGCTTTGAAGGTGACGGTGATCTTGAGGTCTCCCCTGTTTCCTTGTGCCCTTTCCTCCTTGCCAGCCCAGGCTGGGAAGGGACATTGTGCTGAAACACCCAGGGACCTTTCCCTCCGACAGAGTGAGACATCTGAGGCAGCTGGCTCTGCTCCTTCCCTGCAGTCGCCTTCCTCCTTCAGCAGGAGACATCTGGGTTGCTTGGCTGCTCTTCTCTGCACCAGCTGCCAACTTGACCCCACACTGCCAACCCCCTCCCCACAGCAGCATCCCACAGCTCCCCTCCCCTTGCCCACTAATTCTCTATGAAGTAACATTTTGGATAGTTTAATGTCCGTGTGAATTGTAATAAGGTGCACGCACCTGCGCGGTGTGCATCTGTTGGTGTGTGTGCTTTTGACCTGGGCTGGTGTATTAGCAATTTCACATTGGCAGCTGTAGTCTCAAAACCCACGTGTGACGTTCTCCAAGTGTAGCCCTCGTGTTGGAATGGGAACTGGCACCATATTTGGGGAAACTGCCTTTGATTTTATGTGGGGGACTCCTGTAGACCGTTAATTTTGGTCCCCAAATTAATGGAGAAATGAAAGGTTTGCACACTGTGGAATTCTAGACTTAGAGTTGATGATAGGTTAAGAAAAATTTACATTCCTTGCGTTCTCTCTCTGATGTATTGGCCCCCAGAGAGTAGATAAACTGTGTCCTTGGGGCTGGCAGGATCTCTCTTGAAAAGTAAAACCCTTGTGCCTTGTTCTTAGAAACTAGACAAAGTATGTCATGTAGGGAGAGGCACGACTGAGTAGGGGTGGGGAAAGAACAAGTGTGCTGAAATAAAGGCACTAATGAGATCCATGAGGCCAGCTAAGAATTCCTTGATGTCCTCTGTGATCGTGTCAAACCTTTACATAAAACACTTGAACTTAGCAATGGCAATGGGCTCTGCAGTTCAGTTGGTGTTTTGCTTTGTTGTTTGGGTTTTTTCTTTCTGTTTATCTTCTTCTTTTTTCTTTTTTTTTTTTTTTTTTAAACAGACCGGTGTGTTTTTTATAGCAAACATCAGAAACTGAGTATGTACCCTGCACCAAGAGAATATATTTGTTAATGTATTTTGGCATTCCTACTGTGTCAGGTATTGAATATCTGCTTTCCACTCCACTGGCAAGTCCAAGGAAATGGCAGGACATTGGAGAAGCATTGATTTCTAGCTCATGTCATTAGAAGTGCATTAGAAAGCTTGGCACCAGGTTTGTCTTAATCCATCTTTTCACATCCTTTGGAGGAGAGAGATGAGCGCTGTCAAATCACCAAGTGCCTCTTCTGTTCAAAGCTCCCGCATCTGATTGCAGGAGTGGCCGGGCAGAGCTGTTCTTCCAAACTGCTATTAGTGATCAAAAGCGAATTGAGATGCTGTCCTTCCAGCCATCTGTTGACTTTGGCAGCTGCTGGGGTGAAGGATGGCCATCGAGATGTATCTTCCCTTACTTCTTGTATGACAGGGAATGTCATCTTGCTCCCTAACGACAGGTAGATGTTGATTTAGCTGACTGTTCACTTTCCGTGTTCTAGCAGTAAACGCAAAGTGTGATGGAAAGAAACACAGCAGAAAAACTGAAGGACAGAGGTAGGATGGGGGTTGGAAGGAGTGTCTCATAACTCTTAAAAATTTGCTTGTTTTGCTTTGGCTAAATGGGGTTTAGTGGGATAAATTTTACAGGACATAAATCCTGGGAGCTGCGCTTTTCTTCATGGTGCTGCCTGGAGTGAAATGTGCAAACTTAACCCTATTCAGTTTTCTGAGGCAACTCGTGGGGGGTTTAAAATCAGATTATCTTCAAATTTGTTCCTTTTTGTTTGTTTTTTTTCACTTCCAGCCTTGTGTTTTACAGCTGTTCCTTAGAGGTCTGGTGCTTCCAGTTATGTCTTATTTGATATGTAGCTGTGTTTTCATTTTTTTCCAGTTTGAAGAGGTATAGTGTGTCACTTCTGCCAGTATTTGTCTACTTCACCTGAGACAATCTAGTGCTCATCTTAGAGTCCCTTTCTCATGCTGACAAGTACCCAAAATCTTGTGTTGGCAAGACTCATAGCTGTCGTGTTTCAAATACTGACAACATAAATATGACCTGTACGTGTATGTGTGTACAGAAGCATACACTTAATAAATATAGGTCTGTGTAGGAAAAATGAAGTGATGATTAAAATGAAGAAATGAACAAACCAAATGTCTTGAAAGGGAGCCAATTATAAAGAGAGAAAACTGTCTCTAATTAGACCAAATAGCAGGGTGACCTTAATTTTTAATGCTCCTTGACTCTGTAGGTCCACCTCAGTTGTAACTTGGAGATAATGCAAAGACACAGGATTTTTGTCTCCATGTATAAGGTTAGAGGTAGGAATTTCTGGAATGCCATAGTTAAAGAGAAGGCATCTTGAAGCTGCTGGTAGCTTGAAAAATAATAATGCCTGGAGCTATACAACCATCAGCTTCCTCTTTCAGATTAAAAGGAAAATATCCCACTCTCCATTACACACAGGCCAGGCTGGAATGCTGAATGAAAAATTACCTTTTGAGGAGTATTTTAAAAAATGAACCATCGGGGTCTGAATTCTTTCCTGACACTTAAAAATTATCCTGTTTTTGTCAGGATGAACTCGTTGCTCAGTTCCTGTCCATCAGCTGACACTACACACTCCAAGCAGGCAATTTCTTTCAGCGCTTTATTGACAAACCACTTTTATCCAAATGCCAGCGGCACTGTGGGTGCAATTCTGAGGAAGAGTGATGGGGAGCCTCCTCACAGCCACTGGGGACTCCGAGGTGAATTGGCTGCAAAGCTCTTCTCTGCAGGAGTGAGAGCTACCATGCAGCTTGTGTACACTGAGTAGGAGAAATCTAATGATAAAACAGAGTGAAGTGGGAGTTGGAGTAAGTATTTGCTTGCTGCAAACACACGACTGTTGACTCAGGTGAAAGGGCAGCTTTGAGGGGCCTGGATGTTTGTCACAGCACAAGGCCAGCCAGCTGATTTCCATCCAGAGAGGTGGTGTCGGTGTCTGAGCCATGTTTTCATCAAAAGTGAGGCATGGGGGAAAGTTCTTGGAAGTGCAGTGGTTTCCTGAGCAAGACTATGAGTGCAGGACTTTGTCAGGAGTTTCTGCTGTCATGACAGTAAAAATAGGAATTCAAGACTAGAACAAGAGACGTTGGGTACTAAAATATACACAGAAGACTCAGGGGACCTTTTATTTCTTGTAGAAGCTTAGTCCAGCTGGTTTGTGCATGGTCAGAGTTGATTCAGGTTGCTCACTACTGTACACAAGTGGCACTACGCTAGCAGGGTTACATGCTGTTTCCTAGTGCTGGGGCTAAGTAGAGACCTGAGCTTGATTTGACTTTAGGATGCAGAGCTGAGATCAGCTTGGGCAGAGTCTCCCTGCTCTTGTGCAGGCTGCAGGTTGGAGAAGGCTTGGGATTGGTCTCTTGTGTATGAAGGTTGCACCTTGCAGGACTGGGCTGTAAAAGCACCAAGTACCATGGATAAGCCTTTCTTCTCTTGGTCATGTGGAGAAATGGCATTTGGATTGGTCTTATGCTGCCCCAGGATCTATTTTAGTGTTCTTGACTGTTGAATAATTACAGCCTCGGTGGACATAGATCATCCAGAGTCTTTTCTTGTAATACCAGATCAGCTTTATCAGAGATGCAGAGTTGCATATTTGTGCTGCAGTATTACGTGTATGTGTGCCTTTCTCTTCTAGAAGGTAGTTGTTTTTGTTAAGGCCATGCAAAAATATATCAAGAGGCATTTAAAAAAAAGAATTTGGTAGTGAATTTGGGCACTGAAAATGTAAATCTTGTTGTTAATCTCAAAAGCTGTGAAATATAATCGTCTCATCGAGAATTATTGCCTCTGAACAGCTCCATCTAAGACTGCATTATTAGCTGAATAGTCTCATTTTTGCTGGACATTTAACCTTATATACATGTAATTTCTGGTGGATTGATTTAACAAGTTTTAAAACTTCCAGCATAGAACAGAGGTTGCGATCCCCATCCTGACTGTGAACAAGCTTTATTCTTATTTGCTCTGTTTCCCTTTGCTTTGTGCCAGACTCCTTTGTGGCAGTTCACAATACCTGCAGTGAGTGGCTACCTGTAAAAGCCAGCGACGTGCTTGGATAGAGTAGCAGAGTTGTGTGACTGTTGGCAAAGGGTGTAATTTGCTCTGTGCTCCTCCCACACAGGCCCAGAGCATCGGGTCCACATCAGATCTGGAGCTCATCTCTGAGTTACGCAGTTGCCTGCAGACTGGGGTGGCCTTCATCGTTTTCATTGTCCTTGAAATATTGTGGTGTTGTGCGCATCTGATTTTTGTTGTTGTTGTTGTTCTCCTCGGTGGAAGGCAGCTGTACTTTGATATGCAGGAAGCAATCAGGTAAACAAACAAGGAAAACCAGGGTGTAGTGTGTGTGGGGGGACACACACGAAGAAACATTCAGGTGGAATCACTCTGCCGTGCTCCCAGCAGCAGTACTGCTTTGCATTGACTCCAGCTGCTATCTGAGGCTTGTTGCCACTAAGAAAGTAGTTCTTGTGGCAGTGGGTGCTTCAATATCTGGCCTATTCTCTTCCTGAAATGCCCATTTTCTCATTGGCATGCATGGCTGGGTCCTGTGGCAGAGATGGAAGCCTGCAAGAACACCTCCAGCCATAAGTAACCCCTCAAAAACCTGTAAGAAATTAACTCAGATTTTCTGTCTAACTTGGATCATTAATTAATTCTATCTCTGCCCCCATTACACAATTAGAAATATTGCCAGTGTCCAAATGTGCGATTACTACATCTGTTAGGAAAGGGAAGAAACAAAAGAATTAATGTTGATGATAATTTATACTGACATACCAAGGATGGGGAAAGCACTCGGGGCACTGAAGACCTGGCTGAGGCTTTCAGCTGAACATTTGGAACGATCTAATGATTTGGACATTGTTCTTCTGTCTTCTCCTATTGTTTTTCTTTACCCTCTGCCACCCAGTGACCCAAAAGTCTTTCAAAGTACACTAGTATACTGTTTACACATCAGCACTGGAAAATATTCCAGGACTTTACAAAGCTTTGGTTAGCAGGGAAGTCTTTTAAATAGAAATAAATAATTCTGTAACTTTTTTTAAAAAATCATATTTGTTTTTTTGATTAGCATTTTGAAGGACCTTAGGAGGTCCTGCATATAACATGCCATGTTCCTTTCACTGTGCCTGTTGGGCAAGACCAGTTTTCTGCCCCTTTACATGGCAAAAGGGACCGGTGCTTTAGGAAGGGAGGCAGCCTGGCCTGGCCTACAGCATCCCTCTCCACCCACAGTTGTTTAGGAGGTGTGAGATACCTGCCTACCTACTGTCCATGAGTTTGTTTCAGTGCCTTTTGAGTCACCTGGCACTGCCTGTCTCCCCAGCCTTGTGCCAGCAGCAGGTCTGAGGTATTCACCTCCTCCTGTGCGTATTTTTTTTTTTTTTAAATCTCTTCTAAATTAATCTCCTTGTAATTTTACCAGTTCCCCCTGCTTTTTTTTCTGCGACACTTGGCAAACTGCACTTCCTTACACGACTCCACTGCACCTATGTTTTTGTAAACCTTAGAACGGCAAACCCTCTTCAGCTTTCTCGCCCTAAACCTGGGTAGTCTGAACCCTTTTGCTCCCTCCTTGTACAAGGCAGCAGCTCCACCCCCTTTATCCTGCCAGTTGCCTTTGCCTGACTGCTGCAGCAATCTCGGGACCAGGAATGGGCACATGCCAAGGGCTTGTGAAGCAGCAGAGCAACACCAGGGCTTTTCACAGTATACCTCCAAATGTTTCACAGCGTTTTGGTGATCGTTTTTGTGGAGGCCACTGCACAATGAGCCAGTGATTTTGAATAACTGTCAGTGAACACTCCAAGATCTCAAGTTGTGACTCCTATGAGTTCATTGTTATAAAGGCATGGTTTGGGTTATTATCCCTACATTTATTACCTCCAAGCTTATTTAGTGAGGCTTAGCTGCCTCTTCCTTGCCTGCTCACTTGACTTTTTGGCTTTATGCTGGCGTTCTTCACCATTGCTGTGACATTTGACTACCCACAATGGTTTTAGTTTTACCTGCAGCCTCTGAGATTTCACTGTTTCTCCCTTCTCCAGGTCTATCATGAAGGTACTGAATGAAATCCTCACATGTATCCCTGGGGGACCCTGGTGCCAGCTCTTCTTCATCCCCATACCTTTTGCTTCTTAACCAGCTTTTGGTCCATAAAAGAGACTTTTCTTCAGGCCCATGACAGCTTAGTGTCTTTAATAGTCTTTCTCATGGGGCTTTCTCAAAGGCTTTTTGAAAATCCAGTTATTTTGAAAATCCATTTATTCACACACCAACTGACCACCTCATGTGGCTCCAGGTAATCGAGACAGGATTTCCCTTTGCAGAAGACATGCCAATTGTTTCTCAACGAGGTCTTTCTTATCCCTGTGACTAGGGGGTTTATTCTTTGTAATAAAGTCTGCTATCCTAGCAGGGTTGGAAAGGGGAATTGGTGGTCTCTATCTTCCAGGCCCCCCTCCAGTGCCATTTACTGGAGTTTTGGTGGTTGAAGTGCCTCAGCACTAACCACCAAAATGCCTGTGTACAATCAAGGCAGGTCAGGACCCTCCACTGGCTTTGGGAGCATTGACAGAGTTTTCTGTATGTTCTTCAGGTGTGGTCCTTATTCCTTTTTCTTGTGTTTCTCCTGTGAAAGTGCTGCGCAGAAGAAACGGTGGCCGTGCTCTGGCAGGGATGGGCTGCTCTGAAGGGGTTGGCAGGATGCTGGACTGCACAAAATGTCACCCTGCAGCCCCCTTCTCCTGGGGGAACATCACTGTGGCCGCATGTTGGTGTTCTCCAAAGGGCCCCAGAGATTTTGGAGGCTCTTTGAGGCATTTCTGCCCTGAGGAAAACAGGGTGGCCATGGTGGCCCCTGGGCTGGGGTAGCTCTGAGGGACTGGGTTTGCAACAGGCAAAGCTGGAGGCTGGTAAAAAACCCACATGTTTGTCCACTGGGGAAGGACACTTATGAATCCATCCCAGAGAACATACGTAGAGCAAATGAAAACAAAACCCCTCAAGAAAAAAGACACTGCGCTTCCACACAGCTCTTCCTGTGACTCCAGGAAACATGGGGGGCATGCAGAGCAGTTTGTGTCCCTGAAACTTCATAGAGGGCTCCACTGAAGCATCCCCAGCTGTTTAGTGTGATAGTTGTAAGAAAAAATTCAAATGTGGCACATCTTGCATGTTAGCAGCTCAACAGATGCTAATGTAAATGTGATGTTCCCGGCAAAACCATGTGATTAACACTGCTTATTGCACTGGCATTTTGATAAATGCAAATTGAAAGGCCATTAAAATGGTGTTGCTATTAATGTATTCTGTTAATAGCGGGGGGGGGGGGTGGTGACTCCTGAGATTTCTCATGAGTTATGAGATCATACACATGAGTTGATAGGAGAAGGTGCAGTTTTGCTGCGCTGCTCCCTTGCAGCCTTCTCAAATATTTGGTAACCAGAGGAAGGGTTTGTTCAGATCCTGGAGAGCAGGTGCCTGTCATTCTGCTGCTGGCAGAGCATTCTGTTGCCCTCCCGCTGATAACTGCTCATGGTGCTGCGCTGGGCTGTGTGCCTTGTCCTTAATGCCACCACCACTGCTGTGCCTGGGGAGTTCGGCTGATGGTGGGAGAACCTGTCTGCGGTGCTCTCAGTGCCCTGTTGCCTCTGAGGTGCTCTGCCTTTTAAACCCGGGGAGGGGGTGAATCTTTACAGTTAAAGGTGCTGTGCTTTCTTTTTTATTTCTCCTTATCAATAACTCCTCACGATGCTGTGGCAATACATGTTCCCTATGAAAAATCAGTAGCTACAGGCTTCTTGTTACTGAGGCAGTGGGGCTGCCAGTCAGGATCCAGGTATTCCTCTTGATACAGAAGATGGCTGGCCATCTCACTGTCTTTCACTTTAATTAGCATATCAGTGCCACACATGCTTTTAAAACTAGGATACAACTTTAATAAGCGGTGTCGTGGATTCTTCGTGAGTTGACTTGTGCATGCAATCCTTTTCTTTTCCTTTAGTGAGTTTAATTACAGTGGTCCTTCCAAGGAGTCTGTCTGCTTTCAGGAGACAGAGGTTTTTGCACCGTGCTGGCCTCTGCAGAATACGCCAGGCTGTAATTCTGGCCATGCTCAAAATTATCACAAGCATTCCATTGATTTCAGTAGGGCAAGGACGTGATCTAACCTGTTAATACAGAGTAAGTAGTATGCTAGCTCAGAACTGTTCAGATGTACACATGCTTTTTTGTTTATGTTGGTGTTCTTTGCCACTGTATATACTGATACATATATTAAATTAACCATGTCATCTTGTAAATTGATGATACAGCACTGTGTCTGCTCTAAAGCTCCGTTGTTGCTTCACTGACTTGGCTGTAGTATTTGCTAGATAGGTGAATTTTTAACGTGCCTAGCTGAAATTAAGCTCATTGGGGTAGATTTCACTGGGATTGCTTTCTTTTTTTCCTTCTTTTTTATGATTTCTTTCCTGAAAATTTGTAGTCACATGGTGAGATAAATGGGAGTATTGACACTATGGAATACTTGTCTGAAACTATAGCAGATCAAAGCTTTCGAAGCCCTCTTTCTTCCTTTTAGAAACTGAGTCTGAAATTGATCCGTAAAACTCGTTTCCTGAAATTGGAACAAAGATGGGTTTCTTTATTCAAACTGAAATCCTGATCCATGAAAACGTTCTTCACTCAGGTTGGAATTTCATTGCATTGGTACGACAGAGTTCTAATTGCTTCAGCACTAGGTTTATGGCTGAAATGTAGCTGAGGAAAGTTAGGCACATCTCTAGGTTTTCAAGGATTAAGCGATATTTTCCCTTTGATTGTTGCTTGTTTCCTTGTTCCCATGGTGATGGCTATTAGAGGATGGACCAGCTCTGAAGCTGTAAGTAGCAGTACTCAAGCTGTATGTGAAGTACCACAAGGTAAGAGCATTTCAGTAGTAGATTTTCAAAATATCTGTAGTTTTTGGGGGGCCAGCTGGAACCACTGGAAAACGGTTCTTTGCAGTGCCCTGAAAGCAAATTCCCTTAAAGCTTCTTAAAAATCAGGCATTCCGAGCCTGCTTTAGGTTTTATACGTGATGTAGGCTTGCAAACAGACACATTTCAAGTCTTAGGTTTTGGAGGTTTTTTTCAAATTCTCTTTTTCGAAAAGGCAGTGTTTGGGGGGGGAAGTTGGTCAAAAGAAGGAATTATGTAGAGCAAGTGTTTTGCACCTCTGTCGCTCTATGTGCTGCCAGACCAAGTGGCTATTTTAGAAAGGGAGCATTTTATCAACCTCAACAGATACACAATCTGTCAAACACAACTGACTGTTAGCTCTGTTGTGGAGAGCCTGTCAGGAACAGCAACTCAGTGACTGAAACAGAGTGGATAGATCTGTTCAGAGCAGCACCTGTTAAAATGGGAAAGAAATATTTAGGCATTGGTTAACGTACATAAATAGTGAAATTTATCTTGAAATACTGGAGTGCGTATGCTCAAATTTAGAATGGCAGCAATGTTCTGGTGTATCTCAAGCCCTGCTCTTCAAATCTCCTGGAAGGCAGAAGAGCTGCATGTGGTGTAGTAAGCACAGGCTCTTTTTTTTTTGTTTGTTTGGTTGGTTCTGGAGGGTCTCATATAAGACAGTCTTGGTTTCTTCAGGAGTGTCCATGGGGAAAAGGAATGTCATGGCTTTTTAATTGCAAGCAGGAATTGCCTAAAATGTTGACTTCCGTAATGTCTAACTAATATTTTTTCCTAATTAAAAAAAAGCAAGCAGCAAACTAAACCTGGCACCCCGTAACCACGGCTGGAATTTTCAGTGCAGCAGGAGCAGGGCTGAGCGAGCCATGTGGGAAATGTTCTCTGCATAGTGGAAGGGAACCTCCCCTGTGGTGTAAGACTCAGGCAGGCACACAGACATCCTCTCCAACAGCCTCAGCTCTGGGCTGGCAGGAGGCAGGGCTGTGATGGATGGTTGCCTTCCTAGAGAAGTTGGTCGTGGATGCCCCTCACTCGTTTCATTATTTAATTACACAGCGATCTGAATGCTGGGCAGTAAAACTGCATTTTCACCCATAGCCGATTTCCATTTAGTCTGTCATGTTAATAGTGAAATAAATTGCTCTAATTGCCTGCAAACTTCATCAAATTCATATTTCTTCCTTTTTTTTTATTGAATATTTATTAAACTTCATGTCATGTCTTGCTTGGTTGGTAGAAGTGGCCCAGTCTCCGCATAACATTATGCTTTAAAATGCTGGGTATCATATCACATTTTCCCTCTTCCTCTTGAATTTTAATTTAGATTGTGAAGTTATGCATTTGTGTTCCTATTAATCATGCCATTTGAAGAAAGAAGAACAAGTTTGCAAAGCATCCTTGTCTCTACATCAGCTATGGCTCTGATTGAGCCTCTTGTTTAAGGTCCCTGTTAGGGGCCAAATGTGAGGCTGGTGTGAGTTTTCCTGACAGAGGGCTCTGCCGTTGGTGTGCCTGCACTGGGAGTGAGAGGCTTTTTTTCCCAGTTCAGTTTAAATTTGTGGTCATCTCTTCAGAGCTGTGTGCCGTCACATCCTTTTCAACTGCAGATACGTGCAGGAACGGTCAAGTGATGTGTGTGGGGCAAAAAGTAGAAACAACTGAGTAGTAGTCATACTTACTTAGCTTTCAGTGTTTCGCATTCCTGTTCTAAGTATCTCAGCTATTTACTTATCTACTAACTCCTAGATACTTTGTTTTCTTTGAGAATCTCTGCCCTTGGATTTGTTTATCTACATGAGATCTCTAGTGCCATTTTTTTTTTTTTTTTTTCATTTCTTGAAAGTAATTTCTGGGCTTCATGTTCATGGGGAATATGTAATAAAAGTGAAAATGAAAGGCTCCAAAACCACACGGCAAAGAAAATAAAACATTGTGAAAGGACTGAATAGTATTTTCAGCTACTGGTATTTATTTCCTCCAACCTAATAATTGTAGGGGCGATTTTGATGGTTTTATTTCTGAACAGTTTGATTCTTGATTTGCAGACTGTGTGCATTTGTAAGACTGAGTTAGAAACCTCTAGGCGGTACCATAGTTAATGCACAGTACTAAGCAACGTGCACGCTTCTTTTGAAGATTTAGTAGCTCAGATAGGGTCGGATGTTTACAGGCAATTTTAGGTACTGTAATTCCAATTAAGTGTTTGCCTGAGGAGGAAGGCAAAGCACCTCAGCTCTCGGGAGAGTTGCACCTAAGCATCTCAGTGAAGAGATATGGCAGTGGTTAGAGCATCATTTGGCCGCTTTGTGAGCAACTTTGGTTTTTAGCTCTTCTGGAGCTTTTTTCTGTTTGGGTAAGGTGCCTCTCTTGACTTTTGAGTTGAGAGCACTTCTCCACCTCTTACATCTCTGTAAATGGGAGTTCACCAGCTCCTCTTTCATGCATCTATCATCTGGTTCTGGGACCGGTCTTCTGATTCTGTCCAGTGCTTCAGATGGTACCCGTCAGCATGTTAGTGTTGCTGGGCAGGTGGGTGGCCACACAGGGACGTCTTGCTTCCCCTGCTTGCCTTTTTAGAAGATCTTGGAACCAGTCGTAAGAGCAGTTGCATTTTTGTGCTCTGTTCCTTAGATAAATGATTGTGCTCAAATGCGTACTTAGATGGCTGTATTTTACCTCCCGAGTCAGCTCTGTCACTTCCAAAACTCACAAGAGGTAAAATTCAGCCACTCAGACTCTGGGGAAGGTGGTTTCATGTCAAGTGATCCTTTTTCTAAGTGCTTGTAGTTTTAAATTGCTGCTCTGCCATTTATCCATTGAAAGCATATCCTTTAAAAATTGTGATTAACTACTTCTTTCTTTGATTTTTTTTTTCTGTTTGTTGGTTGTTTCCTTTTATCTCCCCTCCCCAAGCTTCTAACCACACGGGCATTACTCTTTATGGATATATTTAAAATATGGCACATGCACAAAATGCTGAATTGAGAATGTATCTGCATTTAAAAATATATAAAGAAATTAACTAGGCTATTGATCAACCCAAGTAGCAAATGCAGTGAAGAGAGTGTATCTCTGTGTCAAAGGCTTCTGTCAGAGCTCCTGTGGAATTGTATATAATGGTTTTGTGCACTATTCATAGTCAGTCGTGGTGTCACAATGGCATACGCTTGCTGAAAGAGTCCTAGGCCTATTTAATAAAAAAAAAAAAAAAAAAAAAAAAAAGGAAAAAAATTAAAAGTATGATTTGTATTCCGACTAAAAAAATGAACATGTAAGTACTTATCAACAGGCACAGCTTTCATGTTTATTCATCCAAGGACTAGAAGCACATATTTTAGCATCTGAATGATTATAAATATGTTTACTAGCTATCAAAATAAGAGCTATTTAATGTGAGAATAGCAATTGATATTCTGATGTGTTTCGCTTTTCACTACTAGTGTTAGTTATCCTGTTCAGCATTCATAGTTCTGGCATTCATCATTTTCAGCTCACAACAGGTTGAGATGTAACTGAGGACCAGTGTTAAAGAGGTTAAGGGACACGGTTGTGTGTTTTGATTACTTTTACGTCAGCATGTCTCATCGGAAAGATTGGATGGAGACATGATGAATACATGTATTATTACCCACTGTATCAGAAAAGCAGCATTTTTCAATTTTTCTTTTTTTTTTAAAGTAATATACTTGTCCAAGGAACGAAGTCAGTAAATAAGCCTTACGCAATTAAAAGTGATTGATGCTTGCCTTGAAATAGCCATTTCCAAAACACACCTTTTGTAGCTGGAACAAAGCAGCTGATGATCGTGATCTAAGAACCTACTGGGGCACACTTGTGTGATGCTGCATTCATTTCTTTTTTTGTCTCTTCCAACATGATAAAATGTTCATTTGCTGCAGGTCCCCGTTTTTGTTCTTTTTTTTTTTAAGTGCTTGGTAAGATGTCTTACCCAGAAGTTCGTCCAGCTGGGGCTTACATCAGCAAAATCAGCTGTCCATCAAAGTCTGGCATCAGCAAAAAAGAAAAAGGGAGGTGAGAAAGGAAAGAGCAAGTGAGCAGGAGAGGTCAGCCCAATGCCCCCCGGTTCTGGGTTGAATCCTGACAGACTTTAAGAGCAGCCTCTGATCCTGTAGCCAGTCCGCTGAAAACTGGGGGTAGGAAACCCTTTCCTCATTTTGCAAGAGTGGGTTTTGCTGTAGGACTTAACCTACACCCTCATTTTCAAAAGTTAGAGATCTGTTTGACATATATTTCTAACTTGGCTTCCTGTCTCAGTCTTACCTGACCTCTTTTCTTTCCTAACCCCTCTATCAGATTACTATAAAATATACGTGGGTTTAGTAATAATGTTTAGCAGCTCGCTTTGTCCAAAGCCTTGGGCTTGCGTCACAAACCAGAGCACAAGCCACGCTCAGATGGTTGCACAGTGATTTGTGAACAGCACTTTCCATTTCTGCAGCTCTGTGCTGGCCTCTGAGCCGGAGGGTCTTGGCAATTCCTGTCACTCTGGTGCTGATTTTTCCAGTGTTTTTGGGCCCGCTGAAGTTGTAAGAATTCATGCCAATGTTTGTGAAATCTACCATGGGCTACCCTTCCTGTGTCGAAGGATAGCTGGAAAACAAACTCTCCCTGAGATTTCATTGGGTTCTCAAGGGTCACTCAAAGTGCTTTGCTAGCAACTAGGAAGACCTGCTGATGTTTTATGAATGTCCTTGTTTACTTACAACAATAAAAACAAGCTAAATGTGGTTGGGCTTTTCTGCCTTGTCCCTCTTGGTTTTTATGTAGGAGCATTTTGATGCTGAGTGGTGTATTCATTGTTCTCTGTGTGCTTCCTCAAGTAGTGTCCTACTTGCTAAGTATGGCCAAGTTTTTCTGAACCACAGACAGCCCTTTGCTGTTCTTACCTTCCCTTCCTGGTGCTTCTTTCCAAGTCTTTGTTTTTCTAGATGACTGATTCTTCCCTGTCTTCCATTGCTGCTAATGCAGACAGCAAACTGATGTAGTCTGAATATGTGGTCAGAGTTCTAGTCTCATTAGGCATGATGTTGAGTCTCATTTGAACCCCTAAAGCTGAGCTTCGAATGAAATTCAAGTTTTCCTTGCACTGATGTTCTGGCTAGGATTGCCTGTAGTGTTTCCAGAGTCTTCCTTGTTTCTTGCAGGTCTTAAAGATTCCTGAAGTGCCACATATTTTCCCACTGTACATCCATTCGAGGGTTGGGTTGGGAGAGCAAAATGATGGAAGCATTTTCCTATCAGGTGGTGAAGATTCTGCAGCTCAATAATTTTTCTTCCTCCTAGCTTTGTTCTTTCTTACCTACTTCATGTATTAATCATTCTGTTTTTCAGTGCGTAATATCCTTCCTCGGGAGATTTTCACTTCCCTCCGCTCCATGCCTGCCTTACGTACACTCTGGTTTTGTATTTTGTGTGATCCTAGCAGTGGCTGAAGGCAAATACTATTAATTTGAAATCAAGGCATGTAGAGTGAAGGCAATGGGAAAGGGGGGGGGGGGGGAGTGGTTCCAATACATTTGTTTTGGAAGAAATAAGTTTGTTGGGAAGTGTCATTATCAGGCACTTGTTTCACAGACTCTCTGGGGTTCATATTTTAAAGTGCCTTGTGGTTAACAGATGGTTGTTGGGGGTAAATGTCTAAAAGCACGTAATATCCTGAAACTCCTGTTGGGAATAACTGTGGTCATGGGAGGTGACCCCTGCTATGCTAGGCAGGAATATCACCAAGGCTCTGTTACTGCCTTGGGTATGGGATATGTAAACCTTTTGGTTTAGCTTCTGTCTGGTGATGTTAAGGGAAATGGTTGACTTGATGTAATATTCCACATGGGAAAATCCATTTTAATAATCGTAGCAGCAGCAACGGTTTAAGTCCACCGGAGTCAAAAGAAATTGTTTGTCTATTATAATTGTCACTAATGACTACAGTTTTGATACACTGAGAAGTAAACCAATTCAGTAATTTTTGAAGAATCCTAAAAAGATGAAAGAGCAGCTTACTGAGGGAGGGGAAACTTTCAACTTAGTGATGGATTTAATTCACAGGATTGACTGTTTTGCAACAAAGCAGTATGTTTTGCAAGTTCCATCTGTCCTTTCAAAATCACCTTCAAACTATAATAGCACGGTGTTGCAGTGGTGATTGCCCAGAAATGTATCTGGTTTTGGTCTTGACTGTCAGTTAACAGGAAAATTACCCGTAATTCTGGAATTTAGCTTCCTCCTCAGCTAAACCTTGTAGTTTGATCTAGTTAGTGGTTCTGAAATGTGTGAGTAGTCCCAAATACCGCAACAAAATGCGGAGGTATCTACAGAGTACGTGCTTTATTTGTTTTGTAGGCAGGGGATCCTCAGCACCTTCTGAAGATTGATCCTTTTTCTCTGTGTGGGTTTAAGTAGCAAAAGTGTCTGCTACTATAGGAAAAAATCATTTTCTTTGATATTGCCACTTGAAAGGAAAGTTTCAGTATTGAGCTTCAGTTATTCCCCACTTTACTCTTTTTTTAAGATGGAAAACATGGAAGGATAGTATTCGGCATTTGTAGAGAGATACTTGTGTTCTTCTGCCAGATACAGAGGCATGAAAGAAAGAATTATGCATAAGATATTCTCAGGAGATCTGTTTAGCGGAAGGGCACAGTGTTAGACGTAATTTGTTTACTGACAGAGTTTCCAACAATGGTGCAACGGACCAGGAAACATCACTAAAGTAACGAGTCCTTTCCTTTTTTAAACTGATTATGTTTGAGCAGTGTAAATTAACCTGCTTTTTTGGGGCTGCTGCTTAGGTGAAAGAATTTGCTGATGAAAAGGCATCCCCCAGCTCGCTCCAGCAGCTGATGTTGGCTGAAGGTGTAGAGGCCTTGCATGCATAGGAGAAAAGCTGTTACCTGTAAATCAAATGCAAGTTAGCAAACGGGCTGATGTAATGTAGGACCTCATGCAGCGAAATGTGAAGCTGGGAACGAAGGTGTTATACTGTGTATGAAGGGACTACTGTAAATGAAATTAGCTCAACTGGAATCGCAGCATTTCCTGGGGGAAGGAGAGGAATCACCGCAAATGCTGCTGATCTCCTCACACAGCATAAATGTCTGTCAGCTACGCCTGCTTATTTCTGCCTGAGTCCAGGATTTCTGCAGCCCATTGTTGATCCTCATGGCTTACTAAAGTGATTGGGCACAGATATTATTGGGGATGTTATCTGTGAATAGTGCAGTGTCATTACTGCCGTGTCTCAAACACCGTTTCACGTAGCTGGCTGTAATGAGCTGCTGTTTGAGCTCTCCAGAGAAATCGCCCAGTATCTTGCAAAGGACGTGCAATTTAATAAGAGAATGTATAGCCCATTTTATGCAGATGCTATTGGTTATTCATGCTTGATGAAAGCAGAGGTGTACATCAGAGCATTTGTAGCCAACTGCGAGATTGTGACCGTCTGTGAAGGGCCTCGTTCCCTTTACCAGGTGGGATTTTTGTTTGTAACGCGCGCGAGAACCATGTGCTCATCTGAAAATTAAAGGAGTATTTGGCAGTCCAGCATGAAAAGTCATATGGGAGATTTCCATATGCCCTGCTGAGAACTAGGCTCGAGCATCAGTGGGAACTCAGTGCCCAGCTGCTCTTTGTCTCTGCTTTTAATAGAAATATTTCTGTAGAAATGCCACTTAACAGTAAATGAGTTTAACTTTTTCTTTCTTTTGGTCAAGTGAAGGTTCTCCAGAAGGAGTAGTCCCGTTTGTCCTCTTAACAAATCCTTACAAAATGATTTTGTAGTTTTCATTTCTTTAAGTACTGGAGTTGGACATCAGTGACTGAAACCAGTGTGTACTGTTATCTGATGCACTTGAGACTCCCGATGGAGATAAATAATTCAGCCCTTCAGCACAATGTTTTGTTAGAAACTAGTGTGCCTACTGGGTATTAAGCAAAGAGATACCATTGACATTAATGCAGACACTCCCTGGGATTATTGACTACCCCCCAGTGAGACCTGCTTGCTTAAAATGATCACCTTTTTCATAAAAACACATTTACTTTAATGGCTTTTCAGTCTCTCTTGCTTTGAGTCTTTTGGTGACTGTTTCCATTTCAGTGATTAATGCTGTTAATGACTGTAATCACAATTTTTCTAATGCCATCCTCTGTTTAACTACTCACACTAGGATTTTTGTTTTTTTCATTGCTAAATGTATTTTATGTATAAAAAATTACATGCATATATATATCTTTCCAAAGTAGAGCAAAGCTACCCAGTACTAAGCACTGCAGCTTCTACTTCGATGCTGGAAAAGCCAAATATTAACACACCAATTTTCCTTCTCTTGGCTGACTTACATGTGAAAAATCAGAGAGCTTGCATTACCTCTTGTGGCAGAACCTTTGAAAAATTTGCTGCTTCTGGCTGAGCCCAGGTTCTTCCACCTCCTGGCATATGGGAGATGATGATGACCTCCCAGCAACCTTTGGAGTATACTGTGATGTTTAATTCTCAATTAAAAACTTTGGTTTTTTTTTCTGATTGCCAGCAGAAGATGTTCCCACAGATTTCCCTGTGTTTAGCCTAGGGGTTAGCTGGGGACTACCAGACAGCATCTTAAAGTTTGTACTCTGGAGAGATTTTTGGAAGTAGGTGTTTTAAGGCTCTATGGTTTTTAACTTCTGTAAACTCATCCCTAATCCCATTCTTCTGATTTTCTTAATTTTTGCAGCTTTAATATTAGCTGGGAGAGAATTAGGAATTAAATCTGTGAGAGAAACAGGAAGCTATCAGAATAAGCACAAGAAAATAGGAACGTGGATTGAAAGTGCCCATTCAGTAGTTTGCTATTAAGTTCAACACCTGTTGTGATTCTGATGTGGGTAGACCAGGCACAGGTGTAAAGAATAAAATTCCAGAAAAGTGCTCTGACATTTCCATCAGTAGTTAATAGATTCTATTTCATTGAATTTTTCTGCCCTTACTCTCAAGTCTGTGACATACAGTTTTGGTTTTTTTATCCTTTTTTTTTTTTTCTTTCATGACACTCAAAGTTACAAATAACTGTTAAAAATCCTTAGGAAAAGTTAACTCACTGAAAGTCACTTATTTTGCGGAAGAGACTTTCACATAGCCTAGAAAGTGATGTTTTGTCCACGGATGGACAGTGGAGGACAACAGTGAATTTTCCAGGTATCCATCGCATTTGTAATTATCCTTCCTTTTCCTAGTGGTGGTGATGCTTTTGAAAAGCAGCAGTCAGGTGTAATAGTGATTTTGTCTTCGTGTCTTGCAGTACTGTAAAATGTTCGCAGATATTGGTGCAATCATTTTGAGGAAAAAAACCCCAAACATCTCTGTTCAGACTTTTGTATTTCATACACAGGTGAATGCAGATGCAGGTGAGCTGGAAAGGAGCTTTGAAGGAATCTTCATCTTTTTTTTTCTTCTCTTTTCTTATCAAAATGATAAAAAGTATCTTTATGGATTTGCTGTGAAAAGTGGAGATTTCACTGTGGAAGTTTTTTCCAGAGTTCTTTTCAAAACTCCCCCCTCTTGCCCCGTGAGTCCCCAACACCCTGCAGTAGTTTGAATCTGCTTGTGCAGTTTTTTGTGAATGGCAAAGCTCCTCCCTGAGGGGTTGTAAATCTTCAAGTTGTGAATATGAGGGGCTTTTCCCTCTGCTCAGGCAACAGAGGTTGCCTGGTCTGTGGTGATTGAGTTCCGAGAAGCGACGGGATGGGCATCATCAGGTACCTGAAGGTTTTATTTTAATGTTTTTTTAAAAGCACTAGTGTGTTGTGTTTATTTTGATGTAAGCTAAATTGCTTCTCTCAGGAGATATCAAAGCTTCTTCCAAGTACTGATGCCACTTCTCTTTAGCGGCAGCTCATGACATAGCAACATAAAAGTGGTATCTTACATTAATCCGCAGTAGAGCTGTTTAGTTTGCAGGGTTCTAAAGAAAATGCATGTGTTTTGAGTTTGATTGCTTCTCACTCCTGTGTGGGTGAGAAGACAATGAGTTTTGGGGAAGCAGTTGCACAAAATACATCAAACTATTTCCTGCAATTAAAAGAAAGACTTAAGTAGTGCTGCAGACTTACTTTTGAACTCCTTTGTGTTGTTGCCCTTTCTAAAATGGGGAAAGAGATGACATAGTACAATTAGCAAATTAAAAAAAAAAAAAGAAGATAGATTGGGTAATCAGATATTCAGTTCTTTCAAATTAAGTATCAGGGCTTTGGTCATGTATTTTGTGGCACTGTCAAGTCAAGTGCAAGGACAAGGCCATAAAATGTGGTTCATTCTGGATTTAAATGTTGTTTGGTTATCTATCAAAGGTACCAGATATGCCAATCAACAAAGTAGCAGGGTCTTGTTTCTTTAGTAAGTAGCTGTTCATTCCAGAAACTGATTTCAGTTTTTGGTCTTTCTTCCTTTTTGTTTGTGTTGGTACTCCAAGTGAATCCATAGGTAAAGCATTTCCTGGTTCTGAAAGATCTTGTTCATTGTTTTACAGATTATGCCAATTATGTACTAAGAGTTGGGTGGAAGGTGGTGATCGCACCCCATAATATGGCAATGAAAGGTGCGTGGCAGACCCACAGTCTGGCTGGGATTTGTTGGGAGGCTGCTGTGAAGGGAGAGATGTTTGTGCCCGCCGTGGTGTATTGGGTCTGGCTGAGCTGGAGTTCCTCTCCCCCCAGCAGCCCTCACAGTGCTGTGCTCTGCATCGGCAGCTGGAAGGGTGCTGATAACACACGGGTGTTCTTGGCTGATGCTGAGCACAGCACCGATACTGTAACACTCCTTCCTCAGTTGAGGGAAGATGCTGGCAGGGGACACAAGAAGAGCAGCTGACCCAAACCGACCAAGGGGATATTCCAGACCGTATGACATCGGCTCAGCTATAAGAGCTGAGGCAAGGAGCAGGAGGGTAGGCATTCATTGCCTCCAGTGGCTGCCTGCTGAGGAGCTGCCACGCGTGCTGAAGCCCCGTTGCTCGCGAGTGGCCGACCATTTCTTCATTACATAAACAGTGCTGTCCTTCGCTTTGCTTCTGCACGTGCAAGCTTTCACCTGCCTTCTGCTTGAATGAACTGCACCATCCCGTACTCACGAGTTGTTTTACATCTTAACTCTCTCCCCTGTCCAGCTGGGAAGGGGAGCGATGGAGCGGCTGGGTGGGCACCTTCTATCCAGCCAAGGCCAACCCACCACACGTGGTCTCAGTCCTCTGTAGGCATCTGCTTCAGCTGTGGCTGGAGTCCAGGCAAACGCTGGCAGGCCCTCCCTCGTGGCCCAGAACAGAGGCTGCTGTCTGATGATGATTTCAGCAAGTGGTAGTGGTTCTTGACCTCTGCCATCACTGCTTGCTGAGCTGTCTGAAGGGGCTTCCTAATCTGCACGTTGACCTGCAATGGACTAAGGGCTGGTAAGGCTTTTCCACGTGATGGAGCACGTGGAACTCCATTACCTGAGTCTGAGAGTTTTCTGGGAGCTGCACATAGCCAACTCCAGCTCAAGGTCCTGACTGTGGAACTGGTGGCTGTTCCACCAAAACACGAGTTGTGAGAAGGCAGAATGTGAGTCTTTGCCTATGCTTCTAACTAGAAAGAAGGAGAAATACTTAACCCGGTCTCTCAGGAGTAAGAAAAATATAATAATGAAATCTATTTTGATTTGTTCTTCCATGGGTTCTTCTTTTTTTTTGGTCCCAAGTAGTTGCACACATTATCAAATGGGACTGTTAATGCTTTGCTGTGTGGCAGTAAACCATGGACCTGTCACTTGGGGAGTTGTTCAGGCTGTTTTGGTGCTTAAAGTTTGTAGCTAATGACCTCTGTAGTGGTCATACCACCAAATGTCACACTCAAAAGGCTGGAAGTCAATGGAGCATCCAGGCCACTCAGTATATCAGTGTTTAATTGACAGTGTGCAAGACCTGCTTGTGATTTATAGCCCGATAAAGGGACGCACTTTTTATGTTCTGCCAGCACAATTGGCAGAATATTTTAGGCACAGATGGCACATTAGCCTTGGACAGCTGGTTCCCTCTCTGCTGTCACATCCTAGGACCATCTAACTAATACTGTCGCGCACAACCCAGATCACTGGGTAACCGAGAGCGGTTCTCACACATGGCTTGGTGTGAGCCTGAAGGCACATGAAAATCAATCTGCTAAAAGACTGCCTCAAAGAGATTTCCAAGACTTAGCACCCTACTATGCCCTTCTGCTGTTCACTTGCTGACCTCTCTTTTTTAGCTGCGTGAGCGTAACCAAAGAGTTTGTTTCTAGTTGTGCAGCGGGCACATGTGCAGCCTGTAGAGTGTGGTTCTCTCCTTGCAGTGTCCTTTACTTCGCATCTGTACAAATGTGGACTGAAAAAAAAAAATAAAATAAAAGGGAAGAGGCAAAACACACCTACATAGCATGAATTTCTTTAAAGCTAGGGAATAAGTAGGGATCACTGAAAGGTGCCTATTTTGAAAGGTTTATCTCTAATACTTAGTAGGGGAAAAAAAAAAAGAATACCTGGTAGAGAGACAGTACATAGTGGCAGTATAAATTATATGTAGATGATGGCAAGGATAAAAGAACAAAAGAAGAAGTTGAACTTCAAATGTATTTGGAAAGAAAAACATCCAACCCCAAATGTTTTCTGGAACGCAGTTAGGCAGGAAAGGTCTGAGGTGGAAAGCTGAAAGCTGTGTTTGTTGGTAGATGAAACACATTTTTCACATCAGAAACTTAGTATTTCAAGGTACGATCCCAATAAAAATACAATAGTTTTGTTTTTCCAGAGCATAGGAAATATGAGGCCCATAATTTCTTACTACTCTATCAGATCTTCACTGACTTTGCTACAAGCAAACTGCTGTGCAGAAAGCCTTTAAAATGTATTTTGGTTTACAGCATGAGATTCAGAGTCTAAAAATTGGTGATGGGATTAGAACTAGCTTTTATTGGTGCCAGGTAACTGGACCAGAAAAACTGGAATTTTGTGTTTGCCTTTAAAAACATCATTTCAATAAGGTAGAATACAGCCTTCCATAAAATGATGTTCTTGGGTTGTGCAGAGGTAACCAACCAGGACGATGTGTGAGCCCTGGGAGGGAGTAAACACCATCCTGCCAAGGAAGCACTGGGAAAATATCCACTTGCCTTATGCTCGAACTCTTCTGTCAGCAGAGTTGCCTGAAGAGCCATTTGCTTTGTCTTGGAGCAGTGAAGGTGTGGATGTGTGTGTGTGCAGCACAGTGCTCGCTGTATCCAGGGGATGACACAGAAAGTGTTTTAACCCCAGTCCTGTCACGCAGAATTTCAGCTAACTGGAGCTCTGAACTGTTCAGGTGATACTTTCAGAAGTTTTGTGCTGGTTTGGAGGTGAATGATAACAAGAGGTGACCTGAAGAATCATTCATGTTCAGTTGTTTTCCAAATCAGGGCTATAGGTAAAGGCTCTGATTTGGTTTGGGATTTTTTTGTTTTGTTGTTAATTTTTTTTGGTTTTGTTTGGGTTTTTTTGTTTTTGTTTTTCTTACAGTATGATCTGCAGTTTTCATTAGGGTTTACCCCCAAAGGTGAGAATCTCATTGGGCTGGGAGAGGGGGTTTTAGTGGAGAAAGCTGTTTGAACGTACTGTGAAGTTCTCCATTTAACATGACATGGAAGCAAATAGCAGTAGTTGAGCTCTGTTTTAAATTAAATTGGTATTCAAGTTCCTATCTTCAGGAGTGCAAAGCAGATTCAAGACAATTCTTTGAGCTGTATAGTGTATTATGTGCCTCTGTAGAACTTCTGTAGAAGTTGCAGGCTTTCGTTTTCCTGGATTCTGGAATATTTCAATGTGGGATGTGTAGTTCGGGGTTTAAGACCGTGGTGTCAAATTTCACTTGCATTGCAGTCACTTGCAGGGAGCTGCCGGTGGCACGTAAACGTAGCTTTTAAATCTGATTTTGGAGGCATTGAAGTAGATTTCTAAGGTTTCCAGTGTACGCTGTACGTGTATATTAATGGACTGACCAACTGGCTCTTCAGAATAACATTTTTTGAAGGCTGAGTCAGGGTTAGGTAGTCTTTGAAGGACTTTGTGCTGTACTAACACAGTGAAGTACATCACACTGATTTAATACCCCAAGGGATTTGGTAATCTATAGCTAACAAATTAGTGCCAGTCAACAGCCTGCTTGGACTTCAACGATCAATTAACATTGGGACTGACACTGATGTGCTCCTGAGTGCCGGTATTTCATTTAGCAGATGAGGACCTTTGTGTGGCAGAGGATGAGAATCTGCTGTGGTCTCAGTAAAGTGGTGAGGGTTGTCAACCACAGGTAGGAATTAATAAACGGTTGGTTGTTCCCAAGCTGAACAGGTGACCGTGGGGTTCTGGGGGAGCCAGCTTGGGGCAGGGGGGTGAGTAGTGTGTGTGGGACACATGCTTTAGTATATGTAGTGTACTAGTGGAATAGTAGTACTGTGGGAATCCTGAAAGTGAAATGATCTTCCCTCTCATTTGTTCTTTTCTTTTGACTTCTGCTTGCTTCCCACAGTATAAACAGTGGGGAAGTGCTAGATCTGTCAAACGTGAGCTGTAATTTCAAGTCAGGCCATTCTCCAAAACTGAAGCATACGTGGCAAAGAAATTAGCTGTCTGCCATGGAAATGTAGGTTTGTACTGTATACCTGCAGGTGTTACCTGCCCTTTGGGTTCTCTGCTTCAAAACCAGGCAAAGAATTTGGCCTGACGTAAGTGTGGTCATGTGTAAGACAAGCATCTTTTTGAGCTTGTTTGATTATTTATAACGTTGAAATGAAATATTTTAACTACATTGAAAACTGTATATTCCATTTGGTTTAGTTCTGTAATGGTCTTTTTGATTACACGTGGGCCATAGACAAGTAGCAAGTGGGTACACTTACTGGCACAGTAGTTATTGTTTTATCCTTTCAGGTCATTTCTGTGATGGCAGAGATCATTAAAGCCTCTGTCCTAAACTTTTCTTCAGAAAGAAC
The DNA here is from genome assembly GCA_035584735.1 of Pseudotriccus pelzelni. NCBI lineage: Eukaryota > Metazoa > Chordata > Aves > Passeriformes > Tyrannidae > Pseudotriccus > Pseudotriccus pelzelni. Next base: position 2,607,372 of record JAWMRA010000002.1, on the reverse strand, counting down.
CTGGGCTTGATATGATAAGGTGTTATGGTCGATAAGAACCATGCAACTACTCGAAAGTACCAGTGTCTTTAAATGCTTGCTGTTCTGGCTTTTCAAGCACAAGTGGATGAGTGATGGAATTTCCATTCAGTGTCCAAGGAAAAGTTTACTTAATTTTTAAGAATAGGGTATTTTCTGATGCTGTAACTTTCTTAGTACCTAGAACTTGTTAGTTATCTATGTGAGTATTTTTATCTCTAGCTGCTTCTGAGTCCTGATTTGGCGGCTTTGCTACAGTGTGAGAAGGGTGTTAATGGATGAAACCAGTTCTCCCAGACTACTGTGGCAGGAGTAGTATTGCTGAAACAGTCTTTTGTATAAACTGGTGCTGTCTGAGACTCCAGGTTGCTGCTGGCACCCAGCACTGAGCATCCTTATGACACGAAATAGCAGCACTTGTTCACTTACTCAGGGCTGGTTTAGGCTCATGGCAGCACATGTGTGCTGGTGCTGCAACCAAGCTCAGGGATTTGCTGGGAAGAGCCTTTGCACCATCCGTGAAAGGTTTCTGTGTCACCCTTCTGCCTGAGGCCAACAGAGTGAGGACGAAGAGGTGTCTGGAGGTTGTACCGGTTGCAGACTCTGGCATATTTCACAATATTGCTGCTGTTTTGTCCTGTAACAGAGGAAATGGGCATGACTAGTTCGGGCTTGGCACTTCAGAAATGTCCTAGGTTGCCCTGTGTTAATAGAGCAGGGAACATTTCCTGAGGAAAAACTCTGTCAGGAGTTGACTCCAGCTGAGCTATTAAGATTTTTGGCAAAGTGAAGATTGTGTTTTGAATGAAAGTTCACTCCAAGTGAAATTTCAAAACCTTATTGATCACCTCCACGAGTTTTGCACAGACTTTTCTTTCCTTATGTTGCAGTAGTTAGCTTACGAAAAAGAGTGGTGTATCGGGTTTGTTTTGTTAGAGTTGGGTACTTTACCCAAGTATCCTTCTCAAGCAAAAAAGTGAAGGGAAATCCCGTGTAGACAAGCAGCTTGTAATGACAACTTTAAATCACTGGTCTAATTAGTGAGCACTTCCTGGGGACTCATTAGAATTATAAAAGCATTATTGTTGGTTATGTGGTGGCTGGAACATGTTGAGTTTTGGGCAGTTCAGCAATATTACCTTGAAGAAAAGAGTTTTGCAGCCTTTAAGGATTTTCTGTGGTTTGTGAGAAAGCACAAATTGCAGTGTCCTAGAAATCGTCTATGAATTGGACCTTATGTTTTGTGCTTGTAAACGAGGAGGGGTTTTGAGTTTATATGCCACAGTCTAATAGGTATATAGTGACTGCTTAATGGGATTTACATTTGCTCAAACACAATTAGGTTGGTAAAAGACAATGCAACATGCTGTAATGTAAATGGGACTGACGGCAGAATTAAATGTTTGTGGAAACAGGGCAGCAGATCTATCAAGAGCTAATTAGACAGAGAGTTCAGAGACAGACTTGGGAGTAAACAGCAGCAACAAAGAGAGAAGGAGAGCAAGAGAGAGAAAATGGAGTCTTTGTGCTGTGATGAAAAGGAGTTATAAACAAGGTTATTTAGATTGGAAGGTCTGATGGAGCCTGTCCCGTGAGAAGGACTTAGTCTTACTGGGACCTGTTGATTAACACAAGTTGAATGGCAACTTTGATAACTGCTTTTATGTGCAAATAGTTCCTCTTTGTTGCAGTTTGCTATTCATGGTATCTTTCTCTGCTACACTTTTTCATCACAGTATAATGTTTCCATTTGCAGTTCAGCCTTTCTCTCAGACACCAGTTTAAAAGCAGACTTGGGCCAAAGTACTGACAGCAGTGAGAGAGAGCCTAGAGAGGGGTACCAGGGAAGACAAGAGAGTTGAGGTGTTGGGTGTTCCCCTCAGGAGTGTGTGCCTGGGAGGGAGGCATCCCTGCAGAGAGTGATCAGGTGGGATTGATGCCGTTGACATAAGGGCAGACTGGATAAACTTGGCACATAAAGGCTCCTGTTTGCCTGTCATGCAGTCGGCCGTGTGTCTTTGCCACTGTGGCTGCATTTGGCACGCCTACTGCCTCTTGTAGATTCCTATTGTGAGATGAAATATTTGCTAGAATAAAACCCACATATAGTTAGACAAATGTCAGTCCCTGACTTCAGCAGGAACAGGGTTCGATTGAAATAAATTTGTTATAAGGACACAAGCAAAATCATTCATAAATCGGTTGCTGGAGTATTTAAATTATTTTTGTTTAGTCTTCATAAATCCTTTCTTCAAACCTGGTTTAAGAAAACCTCTGGAATTAAGAAATTCTGGACAAGAGATCACATGGTAACTTTGTGATTTTGCATTTATAGAAGGCCGGTTCAGGGCAGGTCACAGCATTTCTCTTGTTACCATCTTTGACAAATGCCAATTTAGGAGTTAGTTCTGTTTTCTTTGAGCTGGAAATATATGGACCTTGCTGAATTTTGCTGGTGGGTGTTGCACGATGTTTGTACTTGGTGGGGATAAGAAAAACTCTTGTGTGTTTTTTGTTGTTGTTTTTTATTTTTTTTTAAATTGGAGAATTGTACCTTCCCTTCTGACAGCAGAACTGGGATTATAAGCATGTAAGAGCTGGGACAAAGGATCTGTGCTGGCTTATCTGGTAGAAAGTGTCATTTTTCACAGGGAGCCATAAAGCTTGTTATGAGGGCTTGGTGAAGCAAGAAGGGAGTGCCATGTCTTGGGGCCTTTCCCTGAACCTTGAGCACACAGTTGTTTGAAATCAAATCTGTCGACTCAGAACCCCAGATCAGACAGGAGCAGGGTTCTCTGCATGAAGTGTCTGACAACACAACTCTAGTTTCAACAGAAATACACCATACAGTCTTGTCCTGTTTCCTCAGAGGTGCTGCCTCTGGTAGGTAGTGTGATGTTTATCATTTAAGGGAGTGTTATTTGATGAAAGACATCTGAGTTTGTGCCAGGAGGTTGGAACCAGTGCTGGGTCCTGGAGCTCTGGGATAGGGAAGATGGGCTGTCTGCAGACCTGGTTCAGGACAGGGTTTGCTGGTACAGGTCATCCCTACAGGGCTGTTCTAGCAAATCCTCCTGCGTTCCCTCCCTTTATCCTAAAAATAGGTGGGAAGAAGAAAGAAGACAGCACACTTGGATCCCAGAGGAGCCAGACTCACCCAGGTACCAAATGTCACTGATTTGAAGTAGATGTTTCAGTGTCCTCTAGATGCCAGCTAGGCCCCTCAGCTGCCAGCAGTGTGGTTCCCTGGCAAGGGTGATGGTATGGACTGCTCTCTTCTTGTCTGAAGACTTCCAAACACTTTTGATGCAGAATAAAACTGAAGGGTGGAGAACAGTAGGAAGAAGATATTCACTGGACCAGTCTCAACCACCTCCTGTATCTTTGTGGTCACTGTGGGGATGTCAGACCTGCCAGAAGATGATCTGGAGCAGAGTCCTAGCTTTGTAGGGTGCGAGCAGCTAAATTTTCTTCCATGCCCCTGCTCCTCGTATCTCATCCAGCTTTGCATTGGTAAGAATGCATACTGGGTTATGGCATGCTTCATAGTGAAGTGGTCTATAGGAGGTGATTTTGTTGTCTGGTTTTTTTCCTTATATATGTTTTTTTATAAGTGACTTAGTGCTTTTCATGGGATACTTAAAGTTCATTCTGCTTAGAGATTACTCTTTTCCCTAGATATTACTCTTGGATATTATTTGAGCTGCAGGGCTCAAAATAACGTGAGTTTTTGTCTGGTTTTTTTTTTTTTTTTCTTTTTCATCTGTGAAGAAGCATTCCCCAAGCAAAGTAACCTAGCCTGGATGTGGTAATTACCCATCAGAAGTCAATTCCTTACTTCTTTTTTCCTGGCTCGGTGTTCGAGTTGGAGAGGGTCGGAATTTCCTTGCCTTTCCTTCATCAGAGCAGCATCCTTACGGTTTTCATTTCTGACTTTTAGGAAGAGCCAGAGTTGTGCAATGAGTTTCTTAGAAGAAATGTCCATCTCTAAAGTAGGTTCAATGAATACTTTTCTTGCCTGCCCTCTGCTAGCACTGCTGTGTGGGTGCACGATCAGCTGCTCCGTGCTGTGACCAAACAAAACTGCGCATGTTGCAGATCTCACAAATGCTTCAGACCAGACATGAAGAGTGACTTCTGCTCTCTTTGCACTTCAGCTTCTTAACGTGTGCTGTTAAGAATGCCTTGTTTGAAAGGTTTAAAGTCTGAAAATGCATCAGCTAAAATAAAGAATTTGGTTGGGTTTCGATTGTTGTTCAGACTTGTGGCTTTCAGAAGCCAACTTTAAAGCTCTGTTTTCCTGGGCAGGAAGAAGTTTGGCCTAGATCACTTCATTAGTTTGACAGATTGTTTTCTCCGAAACCATAACGTCTAATCTGTGTCCTGCTCTGGATGGGCACCCTTCAAGACTGAAGTGACCTCTGCATTCAGTTCATTCTGTGAAGTGAAAAGAAAGGGGCTGTTTTGGCAGGGAGGTGATTGGAGACCTTGAGTCGAGCTTTGCATATAGTCAGTGTCTGCAGTCACTGCGTGTCACAGGCTCCAAGGGACTCTCAAGTTGTTTCGTTATAAAGCTTTGAGGGTTTTATATAGTGGGCTTTTTCATGTAGGAAGTAAATATTTGTCCCAAAGTTTAATCCTCCTGACTTGTTTTTTTTTTTTTTTTTAATTTTAGAACATCTTAAAATGCATTAAAACATCATATATTTCTATTAAATTTTTGTGCAATTACATACCCAGTATAATTTTAATACCGAGTTATTTTGCTAACATGAGACTACTACTTTATGTACAAGTTTCATTTTATTTCACAATGGGAGAATTTTGAAAACTGAGTGAATTCTTGGCTGTAAAAATCTGCCAGTTTGAAAAATCTGCCTGCTTTGAGTTTTGACTTCATATGGCTGTGCTGAATGCCTGGGTTGCTCTGCTGTTATCTTCTCTGGTGTTCTAGTAATACAAAATTGTATTGATTGATTATGGTTGCCAGATGCGACTACTGTACAGGAGTACTCTTGTTTAAAATTTCAGGTGTAAGCAGATTTCAGTCCATGCTTGTCATTTCCCTCCTAGCTTGTTTTTGTCCACCCCCCTCCCACCGAGCATCCTTGCCTGCTCCCTCACGTGATAAATAACACTGTCTTATCAAGGTCAGTCAGAAAGGCCCTTTTTACATATCTCATAAATTTTAGCCAGGTGCCAGCGATGTGAGATTAATGTAATGGCACTCCAGCAAGCACTCAGGCTTGTCTTAATTATGCTAAGGTTGCCGGTTCACCATTTCTCTTCATCTGTCTCCCGCTTTAGGGAACACTAAACACTATGTCATTAGATTGTCTGTTCCACAACATTGGCCCTTTGCATTTACAAAGTCATCAGATGGCTTATGACCTAGCTTTTCTAAGATATTAAATTAAGTAAATAGTGAAAACAAAACAAAACAAAAAAATTAAGCGGAAAAGGAGCCTGTCTGTGGAAAGAGGGCAGAAGGGGAGAGCTGAGGGGAGTATAAATGCACATGCTTTCATGTCTGGCGCAGGGTCTGCAGTGGAAAGGGCTGCAAGCTTGGGGGCTTTCCCTGTTTCTTTTTCTTTTAATTATTATTATTTTGCTTTTCCCTTGGAAGTTAAAAAGCCTCTATGCAATGTTTAGGGAATGAGTTGAAAAGGGGCTCCCCAAGGCTCAAGCCAGCCTTGGATGTGTCTTCCCTTAGCTCCAGGAAGGGAAGAGAGGACAGCAGAGTCCTGCGGCGCAGCACCAGTGGCAGCTTTGTGTTCTGACGAGGTAAAGCTCCTGTCGAGGCAGAGAACCATTTGTTCCTACATCTGGGACATTATGGGTAATACTTCTTGGACATTTGTTCCTTTCCATCTGCAGGCTCAGTTTAGCAGCCTGGAAAAGGCTGACCTTGATTTTTATTTTATTTATTTTGTGCTTTATGGCCACAATGAAAGCGACTTGTTTCTAGTCTGAGCGTCCTCTGCTGGTTTTCCAGGGCAGAGAATTTAGAGATAACCAGAAGGTCCTATCTGATGCACCAGTTTTAATTTCTGTGAAAATAAATGCCTCAAAAGGGCCTGAACAAGGCTTGTGTCAGAGCAGTTGGACTTGGTGGCTGTACTGGAAGTGGGGAAGTCTGAAATTTTCCCATGAGAAAAGAGAAACCAGGTGTTCAGTATATTCAGTAGTATCTCCCTGCAACGTGCTAAGGTGGCTCACTCTTAATTACTCCAGCAGTATATAAAAACGAAGGTGGGTATTGCAGATGAGACAAGTTTTTGTGTTGGTGTTCAGATCTGTATGCTCTCAGCACGTCAGGTCTTCATAATTTCTGCAACCAGGGCTAAATTAGAGGATTGTTCTCCCTTTACTTCTTCATGCTTAGAAAAACGTTTTACAAAGGAAAGAAAAAGAAGGGCCTTATGTGAGGGTAGAAAGCCAGCCCAGAGCAAAGCAGTCGTGCTTCAGCACACAGGGCCCACTCTCTTCCAAGCCCACTAAGCAAAGACAAAGGACACGATGAAGAGGTTATGAGAACAATTTATTTTATTTCCCCTGCTGTGAGAAGATAGTCCTGTAGGACCATCTTCCTTTCTGTGGTACCTACGGGCACCACAGGGCTTGCCAGGTTCTGGAGGTCCCTGCCTTGATTTCCTCAGTGTTGGTGATGAATGAGACTGCCCCACGTGACACAGCGTTTTTCTGCTGGGGGGAAAAGCGCACGCAGTTCATACCTGACCTTTTAAAATTAAATTGCAGAAGTTTAGGGTTTTTTAAATATATCAAAGTTGAGCTGTTCAGTCCAAAGCTAAAACTGCTGAAGACTTTCCTATGGAGATTGAATCATTTGCTGGTTACTCCATCAACTGTCACTGGCTCCAAGGCACAGATTGGGTATCAGTCACTTTGATGTTTAAGTGCCAGGCAAGGGATATTAGCAATAACCAGTAACACAGAAATTACTCTTGTCATTTTATTAATGTAAACATAATGTTGTTAAGTTTTTGCTTGGCCAGTAGACTTTCTGTAGTTGACGGTCCAAGGAATACTTAGTTTTTTAACCCTCGGATATTATTTAAGTTCAACTGCAGTGTGTGCGTGGGCAACTTAATTGAAAGTGTTTTGGAAATAATATTATCACCTCTGTTCAGGTTCAGTCTCCTGCTAGCATAATTCCAGTGAAAGCTTCTGTCAACAGTAGTTTACTAGTTGCTCCCAGACACGGTAACTGGAAATGTGGTATCTACTAATGATCTGTGGTGTTGCATTATCATAGCATTATAGTGAAAATAGCTCCTGTCACCACAGTAGGAAGCACATCTATGACTTCCTCCAAAATGTCTGTTACATAGACATGGTTATGACAAACCCAGTCCCCTAATGGCACATTACAGGTCTTGTAATATCAACCTGTGTTAGTGTGACAAGATTGATTTTTATGAAGTGAATTTATTAAGGTGCAATTAGTGTACTCGCACAGAGCTTGAATTTCAGCTTTGTTTTGTCTGTCTGCCAGATGAGAAGAAACGCCGTTTTCTTCATTTTGTAACATTTTCGCAGAAACATTCAGGGGTGGGTTTATGTGACTGTGTTCTGATAAGGGTTCCCGCAGAAACCAGAGCCCTGTGCCTGACTGCCAGAAATGTGAGCAGGATGTATTGTTCTCATCAAAACTCTTGCCTTTACTGCGAGGAATATTGACAAGCATGTGAATGTTCATCCTGATGGCTGTTGGAGGAAGGCTGAATCAGAGATGTGGACTTTGTTGGCTGATCTACCTGTATTTCTCAGAAGTAAAGGAAAAAACTAGGAAAAGCAGTTGCAAAATTTTAAGACCCCAGGCTCGCACTGTGAGCTCATCAAAGGGGTTTACATAAAAATTGTGCAAGGCTACACAAATACTGACCATTCAGACTTATTAAAAGGGCCTTCATGGTGTTGGTTTTATTTGCTCTGACCACCCCCACCCCATTCCTTCCTCTTGGGTGGCACTTCTGGCTTACCGGCCACTCTGGGGCTGGATTTGGGCTCTGGGGTGGGATGTGGGGCAGTGCTCTCGGTGTGCCAGCCACTGACAGCTGCGCCAAAAGCTCTCAAGGAAGGAGGCGTTATGGGGAGAGCACAGCACCGTTCCACACTGGCAGAACCCAATCTGCCCTCTCTAACACACAGAGTTGTTTTGAGCCTGTGAATTTCTTTCGGTCCCTCTCGAAAAAGAATGGGAAATAGCTTATGCCTTGTTTTGCTAGGAGCCAAAAAGTTTAAAAATCAAGTTCAAATGCAGTGGGGAGAGATGTGCTTTAAAACACCGTTATTTTTCACTTAAATTTTTTCAGTCTTGGGGGGGCTGGGAATGTCTGTGTTTACCCAACTAATTTACTTTGATTGAGTGCAGTAGTCGCATGTTTAAATGAAGAAAATGACTTCACTTAAACTCAGATTTTGTCTCTGTGTCAAGAAGCTTGTGAACAAACTGGGTGTCTCTGGCTCTTGTCTTTGCCCACCACCACATTCCTGTGTTGATTGGCCTTTTGGACCTGCTTGCCCTTCCAAGTGGGAACTTCTCTTCCTGCTACCCAAAACCCTGCGGACATCATCTTTTCTGATACTGTATCCTTATTTCAAAAGGGAGACTGGGAGAAGACGTTGGTAGAGAAGCTCCCGAAATGCTTGCTGCAGTCCACGTGCCTTTTTTGGCTCTTGGAGTGAAAGAGGAGTGAAAGATGGGGAAAAGAGGAAGACATGGAAAGGCAACCAGCTCTGAGTATTTTAAGTTGTAAGATAATTTTGAAAATGGCTTGTTCGCTTACAGGGTGTTGGAGTTAAAAAAATGAAAATTGCTTTTGCAGCAAAGTGTGCCCCATAAGGTCTGCAGGGACAGATTAGCACAATGGCTCTGTGTGTCCTATGCAGTAAATGCTGCTTCAGTGGTTACTGTAAGATAGGATATGAAGGTGAGAGAAGTTAAGAATTGCTCGAGCCCCTGGTGTTTCATAGGCACCGTTATATTGAAAGGTAGAGGAGCTCTGGTTTTACTTAATTGGCAAAGACAGCAATGGATCAATCAGACAGTTTAGTGCAGGGTTTTTTGTCGAATGGCTCATAGCTTCATGAGCTGTTTCTGTGCAGCTGTGACACAGGAGGCTTCATTTTCCCCTGATCAGATGTACCTAGTCAAAACTGTCTTGGTGATGGCCTGCTTTGACCCTTGCTGTACGTGTGTGAAAGGAAAGGCAAGGTTTCAATTCACCCTGGTACTGAAAGCAATCCCTCAGCCCATGAGCAACTCGATGGTCCCTAATTAGGGCCAGAGTATCGCTGTTAACTTCGAGAAGATCAGAATTGTCCTTCTGACATTTCATTTATTCATTTTAGGAGTGTGATGTTTGTTTTAGAGCTGTCTCAAGCATACCCGTGACTTGGATGGGAATCCTGCACTCCACTAGAAGCATCGTTTATGTATTTTCTGTGAGCAGTTGCTCTTCATCTTTGATAACACTAATCTGATTTCCTTTCTGACCATAAAGCAGGAGATGTATAAGAAATACCTATGAGAAGACATATCTGCTCTGAAGTATTCATGACTCGGTTTAGGCTGGGAAATAAAGGAGGGCTTTTATCTGGCTGGAGAGTGAAGTGCTGGAATGGTTTCCTGTTAGGAACACTGGCAAGAGGTGTCCTGGCAGGTTTTGGTGTGAGCTAGAAAAACATGAGGCAGGTTGTGATGGATCTGCCATGCCAGGACTCGAGGACCATCACTCCTGTTCAAACTGACTGTTTGGAGCTGTGAAGGATGCTTTTATTCCATATAAGTTACTCATGCAAATGCATGTTATTTTTGGTGTAAGTTACCCAGGATCCAGATGTTCCAGAGGGTTTAACAAGCTTCTTCTCTTCTCCTCCACTGTTTTCTCACATCCCTGAGCTGAGGTACAAGCACGTGAGGCCAGATAAGGAGCCAAATCTTGGACATGACGTGCAGTCAATGACCCACAAAGCCTCTGAGAGATGTAACTTTAGGAGAAGTGCTTGGTTAGACACTCGGTATGCTAGAGAGATTTGTGTTCACTCACTTTTGTCTGCAGGCTGGCAGAGGAAAAGGGGGCTTCTGTGCATGCAGTGAGGTCGTGTACAGCTGAGAAAACTGAGCTGTGGATCACTTCCCTGGGTTACGGCAAAGCCTGCTTGTGGAAGAAGGAAATAAATCCTATAAATGGATTTGATACTATTAGCAGAGAGGGCATCGGAATATATGTGCAAAAGAAGCAAAGATCATGGGTGGATATGCCATCTAAGTGTAGTGCTTTCTGACTTGACCTCAGAAAAATGTTTTTGTGATCGTTTGTTTGTTTGTTTGTTTGTTTTCAGTAGGGAAATAAAGGCATCAGTAATAAGACACAAACAAATATATAAGTTTATGTATAAAAACAAATCCTTCAAATTAATATTTACATGCTGGTGGACCAGGTTTATGGGCTGTCTCTTGCAGGTTTTGAGTGCCAGAGAGGCAAAGAGTCTCTTCTGGGGAATGGAATTTCTTGTGTTTTCCAGGTTACAAAGGCAGTGACCCAATAGGTGTTAAAAGTGACGAAAACCTGAACAGGATAAAATTATGGTACTAGTAAAATGTTGCCTGGAAGATGCTGAAATAGGTAAATTTTCAGCAAGAGAGACTCATTCCTTTGCAATTTCCTTCCTTTCATGTTTTGTTGGGCTCTCTGCTGGGTGCCTGTTCCACCAAGCTAATGAGTCCAGTTGCTGTCAATTTGGCAAAGTCCCTGACTTGTGCTTTGTTGGCCATATATGCAACAAAAGTAAAGCTCAACAGAGGACTTCTCACAAGAGAGGGACTTTTTACAAGGGCATGTAGTGATAGGACAAGGTGGAATGGCCTTAAGCTGGAGGAGGGCAGCTTTAGAGTAGATACTGAGAGGAAATTCTCCTCTGGGAAGGTGGCGAGGCACTGGAACAGGTTGCTCAGAGAGATCGTGGCCATTCCATTTCTGGAAGTGTCCAAGACCAGGCTGCATGGAACTCTGAGCAACCTGGTCAAGTGGAAGGTGTCCCTGCCCGTGGCAGGGGATTGGGAGTTAGGGGATCTTTAAGGTCCCTTTCAACTCAAACCATCCTGTGATGAAATGCTTAAGATTTTGCTATAGTGGGTGTGGAGGTGTGTAAGGTAAATATATCAAACATCTGCCTGGGGAGAGAGAGGTGTATTTCCTTGTCATTTTAATAAGACTGAGTGAAATTCTACAGAGAATTTCTTCTTGGTACTTTGTTCTTCTTGCTGATTTATCCTGGTTAAATAATTGCCTCTTGTTTAGAGAGCTTTCGTTAGCAGGTGTGCAGAAAAGGGAGGGAATTACTTAGTTTAAATGAAGCTTTTGTTTTAAACTATAAATAAAGAGCCATCCTTGTTGCTCGCTCCTTTAATCAGGCAACTTTTTATTAATCTTATTTTGACATTTGTGTTGGAATTAATGTGATTGGCAGCGGAATCCAATAAATGAGAATTTCAGAGGTGTTTCTGTGCCTCTAAATGAACCTCTGCCTGCAGTTTGACTTGGCAGCACTTGTAGAGTTCTGCATCAGCTGGATTTTATTGTGTGGGGAGATGGATAATCAAAAAGGGAATCGCACGTGCCCGCAAATTAAACCTTTTGCTCGGAGTGCTCGCTTGCCGTTGAGCAGCAGTGTAATGTCAGGGAGGGGAGGGGGGGGCACACGAGCCCAGTGCACCGAGCGCTAAATGCCTCGTCGTACAAAAGCACAATGGCAAATGTTCAACAGCGCAGTTGTGTCAAAACAAATCAGATCATAAGCAGCGCTGGCTCGCTTGGCTTTGTTCGCAGGGAAGTTCTTCTCCTCCCTGCCTCGTGATGAATGGTGCCAATAAGTTACTGTGTACGGCTAATGTGTGCTTTAATACCCCTTTGAATATTAATTTCCTAGCAGAGATGTTCTTGACATTTAGCCCTTTGCGAGCCTTCCAGAGTTCAGTCCAGTACATTAATTGATTTAATTGTGCCAGGATATCATTTTTTTTTCCTGCTTGTTACACTCATGAGGCTTTGCAGTGGGTAGAGAAGAGATGCATCCAGAAGTGGACGTGACTCCTCTTTTGCTGGGCCAGGAGCTTCAAAATCAATGGGTCACACTCTGCTTCTTGAGCATAGAGCCGGTCCTGCTAAAGAACAGGATGCTAATTTGTCTGAGTATTGATAATATGTTGGGAGAAGACATCCGCCTCTCACTCCCCTACCTCAGCAAACCTATTGATCCTTTTGTTGTGATTCTGTAATTTATAAACCTCGCTCTGATTGTTAAAGAAAATTAGCTACTGAGCAAGCTGATTTTCAGAGTATGTTTTAATACTGTGAGGGAGTGTAAGTAACATAAAGCTACAGTGTTTTTTGATGGTGTGTGATGGGACATGGCGTGAGCCCTGTAGCTACCAAGTTGTAATAACTTTGGAGTCACAGTTTGAGAAACCAAACAGTATTTACATTTTATTCAAGAGCTTCAGTCCTCCTTGCTGTTGTCATATTTGGAACGTTTTCTTACAGTACAATGCTAATAGTTGTTGTTGTTGCAGCCTTTCCTGGGACAGGGTGAGAATGGATGACTCACTCTTTCAGTAGTTTAAGCTGGCAACACAGAGTCTCTAACCAGAAATCGTTGCTTTATTTCTGGAAGGCAGTACTTTTCCTGAAGATCCTACCTTCTCAATTATCTTCCAGAGTAGCTCGATGTGGTTTTTTGTGTGACAGGTAGATTGGGAAACAATAATGTATTCTGCTGCAAACTTGTGGTCTGGACTATTGAGGGACAGACCTTTGTGGGCTGAAAACTGGTACTGCCAGCCTTTTTTTTTAGGGGGGGACAGGATGAGGAGCTTTTTGCTACTGAAGTAAAGGAGGATTCAGACACAGAGCAGGAGAAGTGCTTTGAGGCAGTCGTGAGTTGAGACTTGTGCACGGTCTCACCTCTTGTTAAATGTAAGACAGAGCTGCAGCTGCACTGCCTTTGTGGTTGGGTGCTCCAAGAGCTGCTGCCCTGGCCCTCTTGCTCTTCATGTGGACATAATTCCTTCCTGGGGGCAGCCCTTCTAGGAGGAAACACATGTGTGAGCTGTATTAATGTTAATATTATTAATTATATTATTCTATTGTTATATCATTGATATTAATATTCATTAACATTAATATGCATTCACTGAACAGTTTGAAGCAGGGATGATGAATCAGTGAATTATGCCAGGACAGTTTTTTTGCAGTATTCTCTTTATTGAGTGGATGGAAGGTACGTAATGGAACAAACACACCCCCAAGCCTTATTAAAAGAGCATTTGGGGTGTGGTGGTGAGCATCTGGAAAACGCCTGAGAAACTGCACTGAACATGTAACTTAGCTTTTTTCAGGTGCTGTGTGAGGTGGTCTTGAACTGCATGGTTCTTCTCTCCTGAAAACCTTCTTCCTTGGGAAGGCTTCGATTCAGCAAGGCATTTAATGTTATTGACATCAGTGTATGCACGTGTCTGCTTAAAGGGGGTGCATGAACATCCTAGTGACACACAGCAGGGTCTGTGATGGAGAACGTTGTTATAAGGGTTGTGTTTCCTCCTTTATTTACAGGTGCTGTTTATACACATACACACGCCCTTCTATCATTCCATCAAGTACTTCAAAATAAAATACCTTAATCCTTCATTGAGCCCAGACTGGAGGCATCTCCCAAGAGTTACCAGGAAGGCTTGATCAGGTACCTGGGAGCTGGTTTTCATGGTGGTTTTGCTCCTGGCTGTGCTATGATTAGTGCCCTTCACAACTCTGGGTGAAGTGAAATAAAGTAACAAAACACATCATGAGTTACCTTGAATAGTATTGTTTAATTAAAAAAAAACAATCACATCCCAGCACTATTATAGTTATGTTTTAATCACACATGAGTCAGGAGATTGGAATGTTTTTCCTACTGCCTTTTTTCTTTCGGCTTAAAACAAAAACATTAATGGCAAGCAGCAAAATATAAACTGAAGCTGTGTGTCCAAACAAGCAAGAAAAACCATCTCAAGGAAAGCCATAGGTTTGAAATCTGAATTTTCTAAGTCATAATTAATGTACTTCATCTGGCTTTTCTGACCAGGGGTTTCAGCTCTAAGGGGCATGCTGGGCAGAGCTGACTGGCAGAACTCAAAAGATTAGACATGTAAATGAAATGAGCTGCAAAGAGGATTTCATCTTTCTTGGTGTGTTGAGGGGGGGAAATCCTTCAACAAATGTGTAGAATTTCTTTAATAAGTAGACCTGTCAGGAAAATGCATGGAGTTCCAGCAGTGATAATTGGTGCTTCGAGTCTCTAGAATAACCAGTCAACCAAAAGATTTGCGTTTACCTAATTCCTTCAGGACTTGAGCAGGTGAATGTCGCTGCTTCCATGCCAAATAAGGGCACGTATGGGGGGGAAAAAAGCCCAAAACAAAAAAAACAACCACCAACAAAACAAAAGAAGGGCTGAGTTATGTCTACAATTCTTTTTTATTGTGATTTAGGGACTGCTTTCTACAGATCTTTTTCAGTGCTAAATCCATTCAGCCGTTTCTCACTGCAGACAGGTATTGGCCTTGGAGCCTCTTGGGTAGTCCCCAGAAGCTGGTGTGTAACCCAACCCCCCTTTCTCCCACTAACTTAGCCCTAAATGCATGGAAGCATGTATGTACCTCCTGTGTGTACCTCCTGCACCCACCACACCCAGTGGCACCTGGTTTAACTGGTCTTTGTAGGTCAGAGCTTTGAAATTCTCACTCTGAGCTCATTTTTTAATGTGCAAACCTTTGCCAGAATTAGTCAGGATGGGCAGACCTGTCCTCTGAGGCCGTGCTTTCTGGATGCTGCAATTAAACGTAGGAAAGTAGCAGTCCCCGCCATCCCAGGGTGGGTGGGTCACTGCCTCTATTCCTGGGGGTGCAGGCCAGAGGTGACTCCCTCAGAGGAAAGCCCGTGCATCAGTTGTCTTGTTTTACGTTCGGATACAGGATTTCAGAGGTGACGTGCCACACCTGAACGTGGGAATCCCAAATCCATGCAAGTCGAACCGATTTTTTTTCTGTGTTTCTTTGGCTGTGGCTGCCGGTTTTATTGACCTCTCTTCGGATGAAAGCTGAGTGCCTCTCTCATCGGTAGCCCTGTCACTGGGAGGAGGCTTCTGGAAGAAGCAAGGTCAAGTGTGCCTGATTTTTCAAGGCTGACCATGCTGCAGCCTTGGTGCAAGGTACAATTGCCCTTCCCCTCCACTCTCAAAATACGCTCTGGGAGACCTCAGCTTGAAGGTTCTTACCTCAGCTCGAAGGTTCTTACTTCAGCCCTGAAGAGCTGGAGCTATAGCAGAGGTAATTACTCACTCTCTCTGCTGCTGCTGGGCTTGGGGGCCCTCAGCAAAGAGCGATCAGTGAGGAAATGTCTGAGCTCTTGAGTGAGGAGTACGAGGGTACTCGTGAAGGGGGGCTGACCTGTGACTGGG
Organism: Pseudotriccus pelzelni; assembly: GCA_035584735.1. Taxonomy (NCBI): domain Eukaryota; kingdom Metazoa; phylum Chordata; class Aves; order Passeriformes; family Tyrannidae; genus Pseudotriccus; species Pseudotriccus pelzelni. The sequence continues at coordinate 2,591,832 of JAWMRA010000002.1, read as the reverse complement.
ATATTAATCCTGGTGGTCTGACCTGGGAGGAAAGCAGGAGCTGAGTTTCTCTCCAGCCCCTGCAGGTGCTGTGAGAAGGCGGTTTGCTGTGCAGAGGGTAGACTAGACCTCAGATTTAAAGGCAATTTAGAGCTCCATTGACTTGTAAGATAAAACGGTGATGTGAGTTTATTTCATTCCTCCCGTGACTAAGGGATGGTGAGCCGGTGCAGGGGAAATACGAGCTACTTTCACCCAAGCACGGTTTTTACCCGAAGCTTAAAGGTGAGCCAGGGCTCTGCAGTGTCTAAGGAAAATACCCTTCTTCAAATTCAGCAGGGAAGCAAAGCCTGTGTGGTAGATTTGACCCTGCCCCATGTGATGGGATGGTTCAAGGGTGAAACAGTATTTTGCTGGGGTGTTTGCTCCAGACTTGAAATATAATGGCTAGGAGCAGGAAGATGGGGGAAGATTTGAAGATACTTTGAAAAAGCTTTATGTCGCACTCTACCTGATGTTTCCTGCACTGTGGAGCTGGGAGAATTTGTCATCTTTCCTTCTGGTGGTGTTGCTGTATTTATTTATTTTTTCTTTCTCAGGGCAAATAAAAGTAAGCCTCAGCAGTGTCTCTGAAAATCCTGGGTTACTGAATCAATAGTGCTACCCCTGCTCTCCTAAAATTATGAGCAGCTTGGTTTTTAAAAAGCGACATGTTCAAAAGCCAGGCAGTCCTGCATGTCTTGGAGCTGCACAACAGGGACTTGGAGCAGCTCGTGGTTACGCTTAATTAGACAGCCTGGGGCTGGGCTGGCTAATGCTGGCTCCACTGAACCTGGACATGAACCTCAGCAGAAATCTGTCTGCTTTTTCCACCCTGATAATGGCAAGGAAGGGGGTTCTAAAAGTTGCAGGGCTGCTTCTGGTGACCCAGCTTGAGAGATCCCATGTCAGCTGATCTTCTGCACCAGAGATGTAAAGACTTGGGGCTTTGTTTGCCACCAAATTGTCTTAATGTGGTAGATTAACCTGGATCTGTGCACTGGAGTCTCTGGATCTGTGCAGCGCTGTGTAACCTTTGCTTTTCTCACTTATGGAGGTTTGTGTTTTAGGTCATTTATCTTGATAATGAGTTCTGTTTCACACCTCTTCAACAAGCACAAGTGTAGAAACAAATGCTATTAGGGAAGGAGGATGGTCTGGAGGTTGAAGTCTCAAAAAGGGCAGTTGGGTTTTCACCTCTGGCAGTACATGGAGGTCTTTCATTTTAATACCTAGCAAGCAGCTGATATCCTTGCTACCAAGGAGGAGATGCGGAGATGCATCTTGTCCTTCTGCTCTTTCAGACAATACCAGCTGTCCATCACTAGCCTAAGGGCTGTGAAACTCAGCTGTTGTCTGAGCCATGCCCAAGATGGGGACTTGAAAGAGGAGTTGTCCTTTTCTCTCTCCAATTACAGCCTCAGTTTTGCAGTTTAAAGCAATGGAGGGCATCTTTTTTTTTTTTTTTTCCTATTAGAGCATTTTGGAAACCCAAGTCTGAAAATGGAAGACTCCTCCGTGTGAAGTGTTTTAGCCTGTACCAGAAAGCGCTGCAAATCAAAAGGCTTGAGTTGGTTTTTTTTAAATTAAATGAGGCAGATTGCTGCTGAGCATCTCCAGAGGAAAGCTGCTGTTCCTGGTTTTCAGACAAATTTTGTTGTGTGAGAGAGTGGCAAGAAGGGCTGGAACAAAGCTCTTGTTTACTCATGGTACATGCTCTCTTTTTCTCATCCACAAGCTGCAGCAGAAACTACCAGGAGGACAGGAGCTCCTAGGACACAGCTCTGCAGATAGCCGGTCACGGCTGCCAGCCAGAGGGATTTCTTCCCTTGGAGGTGCCGCCCTCCTGGGAGGATGCTTAGATTGGATCTCCCATGCTGCTGTGTGAAAGGCTTCTGCCAGTGCCAGGCTCCGAGATGGGTTTCTAGGAAACCTGGATTATCATTCCACTTCTGTTGCGCTCTTTGAAGATCTGTTTGTTGATCTGTTTATTTTTGTGACAGGAGGCTTGTGTTGTGGTGTCTCGGTTGGGCTGTACCACGGGTTTTGGTGCTAATGCCTGACACAGCAGGTTTTCTGTTCAGGGGACTAATCCCTTCGTATCAAGGTCTTGCTTACAACCCGTTAGTCCCACGGTTAGACTTAAAGCTCTTTAAGGAAGGACTTTACTCGTGTGTGTGTGTTTGAACGGGATGTAGCTGACACCGGAGGGCCATGATGTGGCATTGAGTGTGTAGGCACTCCTGCAATGGAAATAACAGTTCCATTTCTCCTCTTGGTCGAGCAAAGATGTGCACGACTAGGAAGTTAGGCAAGGGTGGCCTGATCTTGCATCTTGGGCACCAAGTGCCCTGTCCTTGGCATATTTAAATGCTCCAGTTTGCAGGGGATCCAGAGGGCTCTGTGGGTTAGGAAGGGCTGAGGATTGGCCCTGGCAGCGCTTAATAGCATTTCAGCTGGTTTCAGCTTGCAAGCTGGAGGGACAGTCTTGTATTTTGGGCAACTGCAAAGCCCTTCTGAGCCTTTGTTCTCCAAAGGAGAACCAGCAGTGCTGGAGGGGGATGGTGCAGCAGTGCTCCAAGGACTGAGCTGCTGTGTGAATGGAGCCTTATGAGCCTTGGGAAGGTGGGTGGATGCTGCACAAGAGTTGCTCTGTCAACTGGTTGGTGTTGCACCTGCTAGGAATACTAGAGATGTGGGCGATTCAGAGATCCCTTTGGGCATGTTTCATCACCCTGAACATGCTGGGATACCAAACAAAACGGGGCCTTTTTATGAGGAAAGAGGTTATTGATATATCATTTGGTTTTAATTACTCTCGTCCGTTTTTATCACTTGGGTTCCCTTTCTGCTGTTGTGCTGGTTGTGGTTTGCAGAGTTTCCTCTCAGTGCCAAGTAGGACACCAGTGTTCTGGAGATCCCTGGGTGTAGGAGGCTTCTCTCTTCTCCGTGTAAGCATTTTGCCAAAGCTGGTTTTTCTTACACTTTTTGTGGTCTCCCAGGCGTGGGAGACCCAATATAACATCTCTCAATATGAAAGAGGAAAAATCCCCACAATTATGCTTTAAAAGCACAGAATCAGGAATGTAGGTGAGACCACTAATACCCTTTGTACCTCAGAGTAGTTTCAAGCTGAGGCTGTTGGGTTTTAAAAAACAAATAATCAAAAAGACAAAATAGCAAATCAGGAGTAGGGACACTACACATACTGAAAGATTTTCCAGGGTTTAAGTGTAGCTATTAGCTGCCTCCTTTTAAATGAGCCATTTCAGGGTGATAATCTCTCCCTATCAGATCATGATTTTGAGCAATTGGTATCTCTGATATTAGCTTTAACCTTTCCTGTGTAAGCTCATTAAGATGGAGAAAACATACACAGGGGAGACCACACAGAGCTCATCTTTCAGTGAGCAGTCCTTCCTCTTCAGCAAGAGAAACAGCTTAAATAACAGTCAGTAGTATGGTATGGTTTCTCCCGGGAGAGCACCGTGAAATAAGAGGTTGTGGATTCATGAAAAGTCGGTGTCATGTGCCACACAGCAGTGCTGTCAGCTGGCTCCACTGCTGTCACGTGCAGGCTTTGGTTTGGGTTGCTGATCCTTCAGCAAAACCTGGCAGAAAGGAGCATGTGAGGGAGAGCACAGCAAGGAGAAGCGAGGTGCTTATTGGTACTGCTGAAAGGGGGATTTTTCAGGAAAAAAAACCTAACCAAACACGGGGCTTTTGTTTCCTTCCCGCTGTGATCTCTGCAGCACATCCAGTGTTGCTGTTTGCATTTCACCCTAATCTGTACAATGTTGATCTAGATGTTTAATGAGTGGATTGGTGTGAAATCAGGCTTCGGGCTCCCAGACTTAGTAAATACAATAAGCAGCCGCTCTTCTAGCCTGGAGGGGTTGTTATGAATTTTTTATCACATACCATTCTGACAGCGTTTGGATTTGTAGAAAGAAAATAACCCCAACCCCTCACTTTCCCAAGAAATCTCCATTTCAAAGGTTTACATACTGCAACAACTACTACCTAATTGTTGGTGAGTAAGCCCCTTGCATGCTTATGCAAGTTAGGGGAGACAGGCACTTGAAAAAATCATTCTGATAATTGCTCTGACAGGCAGATAGATGCCGTGAGGCTGAGTGGAGGGTGTCAGGCACACTCTGAGGAGCTGGTGGGAGCCTGGGGACAGGCATAACCTGCTGAAGCCCACATCGGTCATTTAACTCTTTCTGCCAGCTGATGGTTGAATTTTTAGCTGTGGTGCTTTTGCCATCCCTGCCATTTATCGGTGCTCAAAATGCCTCTTGGAGTAGCAGATGGACCAGCTCTCTGCAGTTGCGCTCTTAATACTGCTTCAAAACTATTGTCTTGCTCTTAGTCTCTTCTAAAGATTAAAAGCCCACCAAAAGACCGTAAAATTAAAAGCAGCCTCTCAAAGATAGCTCTGCAAAATCAGGGGGTGAAGCCCTTTCAGTAGGAAAGCTGAAGGCAGCAGAGGCAGCCCAATTCTTGAACTTTTACGATGAGATTACTTGCACTATAGGGACACATAGTGCCAGGGGCTGTGCAAATACATCCTTGGAGCACTTGAGTGCTCTGTAAACAGAAGGGAAGAGCAGAGCAGAAGGGTATGCCCTGGCTCCCCGGAGCCGAGGGGACAAGACCCTGTGCTGGCACATGTGGGAAGGGGCTAGGGGGGCTGCCCTGCAAGCAGCCAGGGGGCTGCCGTGGGGTCCTGCCCTGTCCCGTGGGATGGCGGTGAGGCTTAGCGGGCTCCAGATGTATTCAGTTGTGTGCCAGGCTGCCGTGGTCCCAGTGCTCTCATCAACGTTCGTCAGAGGTGTCAGATGCTGAAAATGCCCTTCGCTCGGGCATAAACACCTGCAGTGAGGAGACGGGTATGTGGCCCCCAAAACACCTGCACCCAGGTGTACAAGCAAAACCTCCTTACTGCCTGCTGCTCTGTGCTGGCGAGCAGGGGCTCTGGGACAGCCGTGGGGCTGGTCAGGCTGCAGGAGAGCACTGCCTGCTGCAGCTCACACAAACGGGAGAGGCGCTGGCCCGCTATTAAAAATAGGTAATGGGCCGTGACGTCCACCAAATGAGGTCTTGTGATAGTCACAACAAGTGAGGTGTTTCAGGCAGATGAACATAATTCTGTCAGTGGGATTAAAAGGAGATGCTGCAAAATTACACAGATGGTTTTCGAGAAGTCATAAAAAGTTAATTGAAATTCTTTTTTTTCCCCCCTTTGTATTTATTTATTTATTTATTTATTAGTTGTGTGCTATGTTGTCACAGAGGACTGGGTGTGTGGATTACAAGGCTCTGTGGATTTTTAGGGAGGTAAGGTGAAGTGAGAAGGATTCGATACTTAAAAAGAGCTAAAGGGAGGGGGAGTTTTTTCTTATCCTCTCCTGCAGCTTTACATCTACCCAAAAAGGAGAATGCCTTTGTTCATACCTTATAGCAGTGCCAGCTGAGAGGGAGAGGCAGGAGCACACCACGCTGGTGCACTTGAGCACGGCTGCTGGGGTGCTCAGGACAGCAAAGAGAAGAATCCATTTTAAATTGTGTTTTGTTGATTCTTGCCCGGCCAGTGCCATTTTGCTTGTGCTGAGGAGCTAGCCAAGTACACAGCCTGCCCTGGCAGCTTGTGCAGAAGGCAACAGTGTCCATTTTGCCCAACGCTCTGACTATGAAAAATTACAAGAGTCCGAGGAAACCTCAGATGCATATGGGCTTTCTCATCTGAGTACTTCAGCTGCAGCCCTTCCAGCTGAGCTGCAGGCCCTGGCTTTCAGCCTTCACAATCAATTTGGTTCCTTGAAAACTGAGTGTGTGTCACATTCATAGCACAGATTTCAACAGAGCTATGACTTAATTTGGAAGGTTTTTTTATTTTTTTCTAACAAGGTGGGCTTGCTGCAGGGATCGGGGCTAGAAATGAAATAAATTCTTGCTGCTCCTTGCAGAGGCAGAATCTGCAAGCTCATGGATGGGTTTCTTCTTCATTGCACATCTGAGTCCTGCAAAATGATGGTCAGAGCCTGTCTGTAGCATTTGCATACTTGGCAGCTTAAGTCAAGGGTGGGTTTGGGAATCTGGTAAGATAAATGCACAGAGTCCGAAATACAATTTATCGCCCGTTTTAAAAATAACGCAGAAGCTCCCTAAGATGTGAACCTCTTGGGCCGGAGATGATCTCCATCCCAAGCACATCATGGACTAGTCAGACTTCAAACCAAAAACCAGAGGCAGTCTAGGCAACTTGCTGAATCCTGAGGGCAAATTCTGACTGGTTATTTGTGTATCTGATGCCTGGGTGGGGTTTTTGGATCCTGGACACCCTGAAGATGCTCACACCGTGGTCAGTGCTTCACAGCAGTGCTGTGGGGACAGGTTGTCGTCATCCCATGGGCTGCCATGCAATGCCCTTTCCACCCTGGGCATGGCTCAGGCTTCAGTGTCCCTGAGACATGTGGCAAGTTTGTGTTCCCTCCCTGTTCTGTGCGAACACCTTTCCAGTTACCGAAGTTCAGCACTATGTGGGCTGCTTTTGGGAAAATTGACTCCATCTCAGCCAGACCCAATGCACTCTGCTACTGATCTTATGAAAGCAGTTAAAAGGACAGTTGGGAGACCAACAGCATGGGAACAAGCTGCGTACAGTGAGGTTTAGATGAAGGGGAGTGACAAAAATTATCACCTCTGCTTGCTGAGTGGCAAAACCGAGCTCTAAAATGTGCCATCTGTGTTGGCACCTCTGTGGTGGGGAGGTGGAGCAGCAGTGTCCTCTCCCAGCAGAAGCCAGGCAGGCTGCTTTCCTGGGTTTTGGCATAGACACCTGAGGCTCGAGGTGTCCCAGGGGCTGGGGTGGTTCAGACCCGCAGTGTGGTCTGGGGGGTGCCCACGGAGCTGCGTTGCAGCCAGCACGTGTGTATCAGCCAGCGGTAAGGGTGCAGGCAGAGGCCAAACCCAAGCGTCTTAACAGGGCAAACAGATACTGAGTGCGGTTGGCAGAGGTGGGCAACCTCTCTCTAAGCCTCTTTGTAAATGCCAGTCTGAACCAGAGCGCAAATACTGTTTCTCTAGACATCTTACCAAGGAGGATGGCCTCTGTCTCCGTTCGAGTGGGTTGTATAGAGCTCTGCTGACACGCTCCTCTGTTACCACCGTGAAGGCAGCGCCATGGGAAAGCTCAGTCCAGTCAGTGTAACATCTCCCTCTGCAGAGCCGCATCTTTATTTCGCGTTTCATGGTGACCTCGCGTGTGGTGATTTTTTTTATCCACCCTGTGAATTCCTGTGTGTTGCTTTAGAGCTCGCTTCTTGGTGAGGGATTTTTGGATTTAAAGCCCTGGGCGGGGAAATATCTTTCAAAGATTTCCAGAATGTTGCAGCATTCAGTTACTACAGCGTTGGAGAGTTAATTTCTCAGTTTAATCCTCACCTGATGTTGCTTTGCCTGTTGTACACCTGTGGGAAACACTGAAGAGATTTGCACTGGATTTGTTTGACCCTGCCACGTGGCGAGTAGGATCAGGTTTTAGTGGTTTTATCAGCCTGTCAGCATCCATCATTTTCTCTCAGGGGAAATAAGTGATCCGCTTGCCTTCCCTGCTTATTTCACATTTGACTTGATGCTCCCACTGTGGCAAAGATATCGTGAACCCTTTTAGTCGTGCTCCTTTGGAGGCAGAGATAAAAGAATGTGCTCTCTGAAGGCATTTCCTCAGCCTGTGGGCTAATTGGGGCCAGTGGTGATTTGAAGTAAGCATCCTTGTAAATGAGCCCCTGGCCAGGTTTTGCATTTCTGTCTCACTGGTCTGTCCTTAGATTTTAGGGATTTTGATCATCAAGACCAAGTCTGAGGCAGCAGATCTTGGTCATAGCTGTGCTTAAAGCAACTCTTTTTTAACTCTATAAAGCAAACTCTCCTAATTGTAAGCAGGTAAGGAGGATTAATGCTGGTTAGTAATTTGTCTCTTGATTTTTAATACCCGTGTAGCCCCACGGGGGGCCACACTGCCTCCAGTGCTTTAGGGGAAGCACACAGCTGGATGAACAAGGCAGGTGGAGGGCTTGAGTGGGCCTTAGGCAAGAAATAAATCCTTGCCTTTTGTTGAGGTGCTCATCCAGGCTTCCCTCTGGCTTGGTAGCTTCGAAATCTCCTGCTCCAGCAGCCCCATAGCAGTTCTGCAGAAAGCTGTTGAAATCTACAGCCAAACACAAGGCAGAACTGGACTGTTTTGTCAGAAATTCATCCTTGCATCTGTGATGTACCTGGGGGAATGAGTTTCAGATTTCCCATTGTAATTTTGTCAAATTTGCTTCATATGAACTGCTTTGAGACTGAAATGGAAGACGTGGCCTTGTCAGACAACTTGCTTTGTGATTTGGGCTTGTTCCAACCTCAGTCAGTAAGGGAAAACAATAGCACGAAAACACCCTACTTGAGGTAAAGCACATGAAAATGTGGGATTGAACCGTCGCCACTATGAAGTGACATCCCATCACTTGCTGCGACTTGCAAGGCCACTGGGAGATTTTCTCAGATGTTGTCTTGTGCAACCCTTCAAAAGCAGAACACAATGCAGGAGAACTGTTCTAACAAAAAATCTTGGGAACTTCACCGAATAAAAGGTTTAATTAAGACTGAAGAGGACTTCAGTGCTCTGAAACACTTGTGTAGTGCTTAGTTGAGTAGGAACAGACTGAAAAGAAGACCGCCTGAGGTTTTTTCTTGCATGCAGACACTGGCAAAATCAATCGTTTCATCTTTGCAGTAATTCAGGTGCCAGCGTGCATAGTCACAATCAAAATACTTCACATGAAAAACTGCATCTTTTAATAGGGGCTTTTTAAACAGAGCAATTGGCAGCTACCTGCTTAGCTTGAATGATTTCAGTAGAATAAATTAGCCATTTTTCTTTCGTTCCTTCACTGTTGCGTTTATACACAACCTCCGACGTGTTCTTGTGTATTTAAGGCACTTAAACCGGATACGTGGGACCTCTTGATTCCTGGTAACTCAAGCAATTAGCTGTACTTGGTTGACAAAGGGAAGGAAACTTTCCTATTTTCCTGGTGAGAATTTAGTTGACTGACTTGCGTAACGGCGCACAGAAGGCGCATCCCTGGGAAGGAACGACTGCCTGAAGACTCCTTACCACTTGGATGTGCACTGGTGCTGCCAGTGGGCTGTGCTTTAGTTGAGGGGAGTAAGAACACGGCAGTGGGTCAAACCAAAGAATCCATCTAGCCTTGCCACCTGTCTCCAAATGCTTACAGAAGCATTTTTGGACCAGGCCAGATAGGGTGTGTTGGGCTACCCGAAACAAAGTCAGACGTTGTGCTGGTGATGTCACGCTGCTCCTGCTGCTGGGAAGGGAGATGGGCTGGTGGGTTTTTGCAGTCCACTCTACAAGATGCAAGAAGCAATGCTGTTAATTTGGGAGAAGACTCTGCTTTTGTGTACAGTTTTCCTTCACATTTCCAAATCTTGTCAGTGTTTGTTGGGCTTTTTACGTTTGTTTCTCGATGGGCTGAAGTTAAACTTGACTGTCCTGTTTTCCACGTATTTTCTGCTTTCTGCCAGAGATCCTTGGCATCTTGCATAGCAGTAGCTGAACTGCAAGACTGTTTATACAGTTTCCAGGCAAGTTGAGTGATGTTCAAAAGCTACATGGAAGAAACTATTATGGATGCTGGGTGTTTCGTTCCAGTGTTTCCAACACTGTCTGATCCTGTTGCTTTGTCATGTTTTTTGAGATGACCGTGTTCTAGCTAAGCTGTGATGGGGTGATGCTGGAGAGGCTGGGAGATTGCAGGTGGGAACTTGAACAGATCAAATGGAATTACGTGCATCGAAGGAGGAACAGCCAACCAGTAGTAACTGTCTTGAAAGAACAATTAAGTTGTCTTGGTTCACTCTTGTGGGCCAGTGCTTTTTCAGGTGTCAGAACAGGATCTGGGCAGCCACAACTACAGGTTGTATCACTATGATAATTTTTCCTCCTTTTCTGCTGTCAACCTCCATTTCAGGCTGTGTCATGTTCAAGCAGACAAGATGCCTTGTGACAAATCCTTGCCCATGTGCCTTGTTACTCTCCTTTAGAGCTGATGATTTTTTTGGATCACATCTTCTTAATACAGCCTGTAGCACAAACTGTCATTTGGTCACTTGACCATCTTCTTCTGGTGCTTTCCTTGGCAATCCACTGCAATAACTGTTCTGGGCTTTACCTGCATTGCTGGACAGTATGTTTAGCTCTTGACCTGTTTGTTTCCCTATCACAGTTGATATTTTCAGGAGGTACAACTTACTGCTTCATCTTCTGCTGTGGATGATGAAGGCCTCTGCAGGTTGAGCAGAGGAGGAATGTGGCTGGCACTGCTGTAGCATCCTTGAGGGACACTGTGCTTGCCCTGACAGATATTACTGTAAGGAATGTGCTTGTTGTTGCTTCACTCCTTGAAGCTATGGTTGCTTCTCCGTCTAAAACAAATACAGGCTTTGCCTGCGTTGGAGGATGTGCACCAATTACAGCTAATGGTGGGCAATTAGTTTGAATCCGGCAGAAGCTCTGCTGTCACAAATTGCAGCTTAACTTCCTCTTCTCTCATTCTGCTGTCAGCAGCTGTAATTGGGTCAAATGCTCCAGCACAGAGGGGACTGCTCTTCCCTGCATCCCACTCAGCAAAGCCCCTGTGCCCCTGCCCAGCGCCCCGTAAAACAGCTGAGGCTGCCAAGCCCAGACTGGGCTGGGGCTGCGGGTTGCGCTGACCAGACCCAGCTGGTGTGAATTGGTTTGAGGGCAGCCCCAAAGCAGGAGGGAGAGGATGTAGCACCTGGTCCAGCGTTTATCTTCTCTTTCCGTTGTGTGGGATGGCACTGACAACGCGGAGAGGGCACCTGCATCTTTTGCTGCGGTGCTTCTCTGTAATTAGAGTCCATTCTTGTTCTGAAAACTTCATGGTTTTATATGGGTTAAATGGGAGAGAAGTATGAATTGTTTCCATTTTTCCTGGTGGGGGAACTGTGAGACAGAGCAGTGCTTGACCTGTTCACATCACATTGCTGACATTTGGCACAGTGGAGTATTTTGAGCACAGATTTCTTGAATGTCAGGCCAGTACCCTATAAACACAGGTTGCCTTTTGTTGTTTGCTGGGCACAACTGTGTGGGAGAAGCAATAAAGCAGCTCTGTAGGCAGGGCACTGAGGAATGCTGCTCGATTTGCATATGAAAACATTTATCCTAATACTCAGAGCTTACATAGCCACCAGTGAGGGGTTTCCATGGGCCTGAAGTCTGGCAGAAAGAGGGTCACTCCACTCTCTTCAAATGAACTGCTTTAATTTTAATTAAGTCCACTACCTCCTGGGAAGTTGCAAGCTCCCACATTTCTTAATTACCTACTGTGCAGCTGAAGCTCGATTGTAATGCAGAGCTTGGAGATTTTTTTTTTTGTCCTTCCTTTCTGACTGTAAACAGCAGCCACAAAGGAGCGTGTACAGCAGTAGATGCTTCGGCAGTGACAGATGAGCCGGTGCAGAGAGAGGCAGAAATAATATGGCAGATTGGCTGTGGTTTTCAGCTGTCTAGGAACGAAGCAGAAGAGCTCTGCCCGTGCACCATCTGGATGAGACAGTGAGAGGTGGTGAGCTTCACGTGAGCACAGGAAGAGGAGGGTGCCTTTCACTTGTTGGAGATCAGAACTGACACTTGGATGTGTTCAGGGTGCCATCTACCCTGTCTAAATATTTATTTCTTGTGTTGTGCTCAGTCTAATGCAATCAGACTACAGTGTGGAGGGCTGCCATATCCTTTTAACTCTGAATTTGTCTTGCAGTAACAGGCTCTGCTGCCCCCAAACTACGCATGCATACTGCAAGCGAGGAGGAAAGTTTGAGCACCAGCTTGCATTACAGCACCTCCTGTGTTGTCTCGCTTCTTGCTGTCAATTAGATCTGACAGAGCTTGCTCCATGTACTACCTTAGGCTTTGTTGTGCAGAGCCAGCGAGAGACTCTAACCAATTTAAGTGCAAGCTTGATTCCCTTTTTATTAGTAGGAAGATAAATGAGCTAGCGTGATCTTTTGAAATATAAAAATGTAAATGAACTTCTACTGATAACGATTTGTTTTACTATTTCCACCGAAAAGTAAATGCACGCTGCGTGTTTTCCAGATATTCCCCCCAGTGGAAGAACAGTGTGCTGCGACAATACCGGTCTGAGCAATCTCTCTGTCGAGCAGAAACATGCTCACTTGAGCATGCTGACCCTAAGTTAAATTAACCAATGTACACGCACTCTTCCACCCGTGCACGGACTGTCCTGCGAGGTAGGCTGGATTAGAAGAAGTTTGGTTGTTTTTAAAAAAAAATCGCTCGATTCCCTTGGGCCTGGATGGGATACAGGGTTGGATTTGTTGAGCGTGACACACTCTTTGGTGCCTGTTATCATCAGTCCTACAGTGCCTGTCACCTTGGTCTGCAGAACTGTCTGTAGTAACTCCTACGGAATTGGTTGCATAAACACACATTGAATAAGGAGGGTAAATAGTGTTTTACCTGGAAAGAAGAATGCTTATTCTGCTCAGCTCAAGCATGATTGTGATAATTTGGCTTGGTTCCTTGTTGTTGCAGACTTTTTTTTTTTAATAGGATGGTTAACTTGAACTCACCACCCTGTTGTGTCTGTAATTCAGACTAAAACTGTTCCAAATAAATAGCGTGGAGAGCAATTTTTTCAAGCTTCTCAGTGTGGAAGAGCTGAATCATCAAGGACTGTTCTTGTACAGCTCTGTATTACTGCAGCATATGGAGGGGGGAAGCTGAAATATAGTTAAGGAGTGGCTTGACCCCATGCAAGGAGTACACTGTTAAAACAAGCCCTTTTGCTGGTTCCTACAGTGCTATAGATAGCAGAGATTTGGAGCATCCCTGGACAAGTCTTTTTGAGTGGGGAGAGACTGAAAAGGCTGAAACAAACTTCTGATGCCTATAATACATGCCAGGGTGGCCCGGATTCTTGCCAAGCATTAGTGAATGTGGCAGTGGACTTGTAGGAGAGCCTCAGTGATGGAAGAGGGCATGCAAGATGTTTGAGGGTAATTAAAATGCCCCCCAAATGTTGATATCTTTGCACCTGGGTATCACCTGACCTCTCCAGGCCCCACTGTCACTGTATCCTCACAGAACCTCCTGGTTGCACCCACGTGCAACCAAGCTCTCTGTGGAACAGGGATTGTACGGTGCTTTCCCTTGCCTTTGTTTTCCTGTGTGCCAGCTGTCGGTGCCACGGGACAGAGGAGTCTTTCTGCATGTAGGTATGTGCCTGCACAAGGACTTGCTGCTGCTGGTACCCAGTGACCAGGACCCAGCCCTGCTCTGCTGTCCAGAGCACTGCTGTGCAGCAGAACCCCTCTGTCATCTCTGCTGCCCATGGAGCTGGACTAGGCTCTCCTGTGAAAGCTTAGAAATTACAGTGAAACTAGGAAAGTATTCTCAGTTTGGTTGTTTGGTTTTTTATTTAAGTGAAATCTACCTCGTTTTGGTTTTATAACCCATCCTTATAATCTGTTGCAGGCATTTGATCTACTAAATTTAAAGCAATAGTGATGGATGAGAGATAGTCTCCAGTTTGGCAAAGGAATTACAAGAGTAATCCCCCCAAAATTTTGCATACGTGCATGTATAAATTAATTTTCATGATCTTGTATAATTTATATATGACTGACGGTGTTCACTTTAGGATTTATAGCATTTAGTTACTAATTGTGTTCAACATCCTTTTAAGTTTTGCTAACAACTTAATGCCAGATGAGTAAATATGCTTGTGATTTAAAGGCACTATCAGCTGAATGAGAACGGTGACCTCAGCAAAGAGCAGAGGGGATGTCGATTGTGGACTTGGCGTGTGTTTTGTTAAGGTGTGTGGGTCCATGAGTGTTGATAGATGAGGGGCACTGGATGAAAGATTGTCTCTATTACAGTCAACCATTCCCAGGAAACATTTTTAAGATGTCACGTCATGAGTTTTTTTTTTGTTTGAGAGAATAACTTTTTTAAAATAGCAAAGGTTGGTGCCCAGTGTCAGGTAGGGACAGGCTTGACAAGCTGTGAGGACACCTTCCTTCTTCATCCTCTAATGAGAATAAGAGACAGTGGAAAAAATAGTACTGCTTAATTAAAAGATATGCTGTTGTCCCCTATGTATATTTTCTGGTGTGTATAATGTAATTAACATTACTTTAAAGATGCATGGAAAAATACTTGGTCCTTTGGGGACTTGGTAACCAGCTAAAGGACTTGGTGTGCAATGTCACCTCCTTTATATTTATGAAGCAGCTAAATGGAAAATAGGTGTTGCAGAAGAGCAGAAAAGCCTGTTGGATTGTACTGGCCTGGTCCACGCAGGGTTTTATTTGTCTGAGTTAGGGAGGGACACTCTGCATTCCCTTCTGCACAGCAGCTGTCCTGAACGGTCCTTTGGCCATGCCAGGTCCTGTGACCATGGTGCCAAGGCAGGTCAGAGTCCCCTGGGTACTAGCCCTGTTCCCAAGTAGTCAGAGCAACGTCCTGCCTTGCCAGTGGCTCTGGAAGCACAGGGAGAGGTACCCCAGTTTTCCAGTCATCAGAAAATGACACAGGAAACATGCTGGATGCTCTCCCTTATCTCTAGCAGATAAACTAAAAATGAGGATGAAGGAGTGAATGGGGCTGCAGGAGAAGCGAGGGAGACTTGCCCGCTGCTGCTTTGTGGTCCTTAAGCTCCCATTGTGGTTTCAGCCTTCAAGTGTATGGGTAGACCAAGTATACCAGTGATAGACAAGTTCTTCTGTCCTTTCATTATGGCTGCAAACTTCTTTTATTTCTTTTTGAACAGTTTATGCAACTGTGCCGTTTCTTAGGTCTTACAGAAGCCCTGAGACCGCCCCCCCCCAGCAAACACAATTCTAATGCTTCTAAGGTTTGTTACTAGAGCCTTTTGTATAACTCCCCAAAAAAGGTGTTTGGTTTAAATGTGGGAATTTTACCATTCTGACATCTTTCTATCATCTTAGCTTAGTTTACCCCTTGGAGGTTGTTTCAGTTCTTCACTCTGTTTGCATGAGGGATAAAAAAAATTGTTATTCCTAGCTCTGTGTGAGACTGCTTTGTTTATGAAATTGTACCAGCTTGAGACACAATTACCACAAATAATTGCCAAGAATGCTTGCTCTAAAAATGAAAGCTTATGGTTATTGTTGGCAATGCTTTTTACAAATGGAGATTGGCTATTTAAGGCTGAATATTGTATTTTTATACTTGGCAATCAGGCACTGAGACTCTGCACTCTAGTAAGATCTTATTATCCTTAAGTGGCATTTTACTTAATTGAAGGAATGAGAGTTCTTGGTCCTTCAGGTGATGGGGACAAAGAGTTTGGCAGTCACTTCATCATCCTTATGACCGTGCCAAGGAGGTGCTACGATGGACAACAAAGACAACAACTAGAAAACCCCGTCCCTTCTGACAAAGGAAACTTAGAGAAGATTTTCTGGTACAGAACCGCATTTTCTTAAGTTACTTTTCAGCTGCACCTGATGCTGCTGTGTTGCCCCAGTAGTGCTGTGGGTGCCTTGTCCCTTTGCTGTGTGATGGGTGACATATGGGCCCTCCTTTGGCAGCGTTTCTGCTGGGCTGCAGGAATGCTGCTGTGCCACCATGGAGGATTAATACTGCTTATCACGTGCCACATGGCAGAGCTGCTTTTATTTCTTTTAGTTTACTTTTCTTCAAAAACTTAATTTCTAGTGCAAATAGATAATTTTTTAGATTTTTATCCAGATAAGAAGTAAAGGACTAAAAGCAAGCCAAAAATTTGGGGAGGGGGCGTGCTTTGGAAGAAAATAGTAGGGTTTTTTTGAAAGACGTAGATGTATTTTTGTTCTTTCATCAAAATAGTTCTCAGGGCTGCAGAGAGGGGGTGAGGGATAAGAAATGGAAACTGTAAGAAAGGCTTTGCATTAAACCAACTCCCTTGAGAAACAGAGGACAGAGGAGAATGATGCTACTAATAATAGACAGTGTGGGGTCTTGCGTGTTAAATCCATCTGATCAGATAAGAAACGAGCATTAGCTGAGAATTTGGGGGGTGAGTCCTTGCTCTTTGCAGAGGTTGGACACAAAGAGCTGTTTGCTGTAAGATGATTAAAAATGGGAAGGTACTGGAGGGCTCTGCTGCGCTGGCCGGGCGCTCGGGTGCTGCCCTGTGTGCTCAGAGGATCAGCAGAGGGTTGAATAATGCTGCACTGTGCTCTTGCATGGGCTTCTGGCAGGAAATCAGCATCTCAGCGAGTTCATGGCTTTAATCTCAATAGCATTTTGTTATCATTTCCCCCAATGGCTGGTGTATGCTTTTATTTTTAGATAATGGGTGCTGGTGGGGCTGTTTTTCCCACCGCCCCCTTCACTGAGGAGAACCTTTGAGCTTGTCAAAACAGCCGTTAAAACCAGGGTTGACTATTTTCCATGGAAGAGAATTTGCCCTGAGTTGTTACTGATAAGTGAAACTGTCAATGGAAATATAGGGTTTTAGGAGGGATGCTGATGAAAGTCAAAAAATTAGGAGAAGTACTGACTGTCAGAGATGGAAGGGTTGCTTTGCTGTGTGCTCACAAATCTCCTACAAAAGGTGGTGGGTTTTGATCCTGCCATTGCAGTAACAGAGCTGACATGGTCATTTCACACTGAGAAAAGATCCAGCTGTATGGGGAAAGGTTTGGATGCTGGGATGGTAAAGGTTTCTGTAACTTTAAGCATCCGTGAAACAGAATGGCTGCTTTTCTATTTTAAATTTGTTTCCAAGATACTACATATGAGCTCTTTTTTTTACCTGTACAGAATTATTGTGTAAGCTGCACTTTGTCATCCCGAAGCCCTGGGTCTGGTATTCAGATCCTGAATATCTGCAGATTCCCCTGGCTCCAGGTGGAGTTTTATTTCCTCTTAAAGTGAGTGTTGTGATGTTTTGCATTCCTAAACCCCAAATTCCAGGAACTGTGTGATTTACAAGAATTCAGCTCGGATAAAAAGAAAATTGGAGGAGAATGTAAACATTAAATATATAAAACAAGCCAAGGAAAACTTTGGCTTTTATTTTCTTTATGTATATGTATCTGTATCTTGTGTGCATATCTGTATAACACAAATGATTCTGAGGAAGCCTGCTCCATCATTTTTGGATGCTGATGTGGTTAAATTAAAAGTGTTAACAAGGTCACATATAAAATGCAATGCAGCTATTCACTGAAAAAAGAAAGTCTTCACATTAGAAAAATATATTCTCTTGTATGCCTGCGGATATTTTGCCGAGTGCAATTCCAGGTCAGAAGTTCTTTTCCTCTCACAAATAAAATGTGGAGATGCACCGGGATGTCCTTAAAAACAATTCCTTTGTGAAGAATAACTAACTGAATTTACTGCAGAAAAAGCATTACTTACTGTCAGAAATATGGCAGAGCTCTAGACACGTGCTCTGGATTGCTGAGGTAATTGAGAAAATTAAAGGATGATCCTATTTGGCGTCAAGTGCCCGCTCAGGAATTGGACTGGGTGCCTCGTACAGCCTTCTTGGAAGTCACTGGGAGGGGAAGATGCTGGGGGTCCCACAGGGCTGAACTCCAAATGAGTATTTTCTTCTGTGTTGTTTTCGCTCAGGTTGTTCTGTGTGAAACTGGAGGATCAGTTAACAAGTAACTTATTAACTGGACAGTTTTTTCCCCTTTAAAAAGCTCCCTCTATGCCTGTGCACGTCTGGCTCCTGCCAGCTCCCAGGCGTTTGTACATCTTAAAACATGTGAGTAGCTCCCAGAAGTCAAGGGCATTGCTGACATGCTTTCAGTGTTTGTAGGACTGAGACCTTAAGGAAACCTGGTCTAAATAACAAACAAGTATCTGAGGCTGCTGCATCTGTGAGTGATTCTGTTACATTGAGTAGGTGCTTTAGATGAACTTTATTGCAGGATGAGGCTCTAAAAAAACAGGAGGAAAGATACTGGTGTGCTCAAAAGCAGCATTTGATTTGGGTTAACTCCTTGTCTTTGGGATCCCGCCTTGGAGCTCAGCTGAGCACACCGTGAACTAAGTCTTCAGTCTTGTTAATGAGTATGACCCTAAGGACTGTGAGCTGGTAACCATTTCTGAAGTGCTGGCTAAAAGAAAAAAGAGTTGGGGAAGAAAAAGAAACAGCAGAAAGAAAGGGAGCAAAAGCTAGCAGGAATAAATAGTTTTAGACAGAGATTGAAATAAGTGATGGACAGTTTTCCCTATTTTTATATAAGCTGTTCATCAGTGTAATAACATGACTGGTGTGGCATGGCCTTTGGCTGGAGTGGGTTGGCAGGGAGCCACTGGATCTTTCTTGTTTTTGCTTAGACAGGGCATTGTCAAAGGACACAGCGGCTCATCGCTGTAAATCTCACTGCTATTTATCCTGCACCAGCGTGCTGGAGTCATCTTTCATGAGATTTTTATATACTGACCAATAATCCATAGAGCCTGAGCGTGAGCTCTTCCATCTCTAGTCAACATCAAAAGACGATTGCAGTGTGCTGAATAGGGAGTTTTCTCTCTGCTGCTGTGGTTGGGGTCTCGCGATGGGAAAGCAGAGCACAGTTCAAAGATCTGCGTTACTGAAATTGCCTTGTAATGCTTTATTCATATCTTCGATACTGCCTGACAGAAGGCAAATTTATTCATTCTGTTGCCTGGCTGTGATAGAGAGCTTAAGTCCTAGAGTAAGTAAGATAAGTAGTTTGCAGAGGTGCTGTTTAAAGCCTTTACCCGTTTTTGGGGTGCGGAATGACAGAAGTGCCACCAGAAGTGGCCCTTGGGAGATCACCCAGCTCAGGTTGCTGCTCCAAGGAGGCCCTGGCACCAGAGGAGGCTACTTATGCTGGTTCAAGGAGCATCACTGCGTGCAGAGGTGGGGTCCTTCTTTCTGTTGGGAAGATAGATGTGGGCAGCTGGTTACCTCCTCTCTCCCAGAATAGGGAGCCCCCTAGACAGGTCGGTGACCATGGGTAGCCCTCTGAGTCTTCTGTGGGCCCCTGCGTGGTGTTAGCCTGCACCCCGAGGCTGAAACTGGCCTTGGCCTCATGAGACCTCAGAAGGTTTCTGATAGTCTTCATCCCTGGGTTCGTCAGGATCCGTCTAGTGTGGGCTTCCAGCTGTTTCTTAGGTTGCCACCTCCTGTGGTGTCCTGTGCCCTTCAGATCTGCAGAGGACGTGCTCAGAGTTGGCATGTGCGTTGCTGGTGATGACCCTGGTATTGATGCAATTTCCTCCGTGTCCTTCACTGCTTGGAGATGGATGCCAGGAGGATGGCTGCCAACAAACTCACCCAGTTCTCCCCATGCCCTCCCTTCCCTAGGGCTGGGGGGGAACGTTAACCCTTTCCCAGACGTCAGGGACCTCTCCTGATCGCCCGTTTTTCGCAGGGGATTTTCCAATTTTCAGTTTTACGGGATTTGGGGGTTTTTTGTTGGGTAAGTGATGCGACACACGGAGGAGATATTACAAGCTGTAAGATTTTACAGCATATCAGGAACAGAAGCAAGCAGATCTAGCTGTTGGCAGCAAGTATTAAAAATGAAGCAGGTTTAGAGAGGATTATTTCTGCCTTTTCATTTGGAGAAATAATCTTCATTTAAAAATTTGTTACTAATATGCCCCATGACTATACATTCATCACTACCCCTAATAATGGATTTTATCATTAACACGCATGAATTTTCACTTATGTTATAATCCAATCAGAAGCAAATCTCCCTCTTTAAATGCAAGTGGAACAGGGACTCTGAGAAAATTTGTAGTTGAGTAAGATGGCTCAAACATAGCAGAGGAAGTTTAATTTTTGCAATACCCTCTGATACAGCAGAAGTTGCCTTTTTGCTGTGTAATTTGTTTGTTCATATGTACATTGTGGATGTGTGGAAAGAACTAACTGAACACCCTGTGCAAACTTGGGGGCCAATGAGAGAGGACAGTCAGGGCTCAGGGATTTGTTGGGTATGGGGAAGGAATTAATTGATAGGTCGTGGGTAACAGGACTTTCTGGGGAGAAAAACCACAGTTGAGCCAGAGAGTTCTGGAGAGGAGAGCGCTCTCTTGCCCTTGATTTGGCTTATCTTGCAATTGAAATGATGGCCTTGGATTATCTTTGTACTCACCGTGAGCTGCTCCTGAACCTCAGGGTCTCTTACAAGCACAACTAGAAAATTGTGGTGGCACAAAAAGGTTATGGAATCATTATGGAACTATTCCTTCTGGTGCCACCCAGCCAGCACTGGGGCAGATGTAGCAGCAAACCCACTAATCCTCTATAAAGCTCATGAGGTTACAGTTTCCCAAAGTGTGGCGCTTTGGTGTGCCTTAAAACCATTTGGAAGCGGAAGGGGAGAGCCGAGTGCTTTGCTTTCGATCCCCCTGGTGCGGAGCAGGCAGGGGAAACCCTCCACCACCACTTATTAATGGATTAGCATCGTATTCCGAGGCACGTGTGGGTGGGCTATCCATCACTGCCACCTTCCATTACACCTCTGGGGCCCGCAGTGGGCTCACCTGGGTCGCTCCTTCTCTCACCAGCGCTGTTGAATTGGCCCCTCTGAGCTCCTGGCTGGGACCGTGGCAGGCCAGCGAGATTTGAATGCTGATTTTGCCTTGTCTTCTTCTTACTATTCCCTGGGCAGAGGGTGGCGCTTGGGTCGTCGTTCGCCCCCGGTTTTTATGCCCTCTTGTGCTGAGCTACCAATTTAAGGTAGTTCTGGTTTTTATTTATACCTCTGTATAGCCTTGGCTTTATCAATTTGCTGTCCATTGTCGCTGATTAGTAGGGTAGGAGTGGCGTTACACAGATCTTACAGGAGCCTAACAGGCTGCACAGGGGGAATAACTGGGTGTCCCTCTTACTTCTTGAATGCAGGGTGTGCTTTAAAGCCTCCGGTGGCTGAGGAGGGCAGGCAGATGCAAAGCTGCTATCAGATCTTGCTGGTATCTGCTTGATTCGAAGCCCCGTGATTCCGGCAGCGTACATATATGTGAGGAAACATTGTGAGCCCAAAGTGAGAATCATTTAACTATCCATCTGCACAGAGAGCTGGGGGGACTTATCCTAATAAAGGTCTTCCTGCAGCTCCTGTTGAGGGTCCTGTGCCTGGAGGGTTGAAGGTCTCCGTTCATACAGAATAACTCGGATTATCTCTGGAACGAAACAGGAAACTAAACTCCCTGTTTTATCAGGAAAGCCTAAAGGCACGCACAGAAATGTTCCTAGTGCCGGGGAACCTGGGAGAAGAGATTAGAATTAGGGATTTACCGGCTTGTGTAATGCAATGCTCCTTCCAAATTGCTTGTGCCACGCCGATGCCTTTCAGTTTGCGGCATTCAAAAAGGCCTTACACCTGCTTTTGGGTGCTTTGAGGGGCCCTGACTTACGGAGAGGTGAGCTGGGCTGAGGGCAGATGGATTCACGCTGTCGAACACAATGGGGTCAAAATTGCACGTGGGGAGAGCATTTAGGAGAAGGTAAAAATAAACCCACTGAGTATTTGGATAAACCTGTAGCTGTTCAAAACGTTGATGGCTTGATTATTTGCCTTTGTCTAGTTAAATGATGGTTGTTTTACTCTTTTGCTGCCAAATGGCTGATCTCAAAGAGATTTACAGTAAAAAAAAAACCAAAAAACATATTTAATTTGGAAAAAAGTCTTGCAGGGAGGAATGTATTTTTGCTGGTTTGCACAATAAAAGAGCAAACCACTTGTCATTCTTGCCTGATTTCAAAGACAGAAAATTGTCATTTTGCCATGAAAGGCTGTTTTTGCTGACACAATTGGTGGTTTAGCTCTGCTTTGATTTCCTATTCTAAATATGTTGCAAGATTATAGGGTGCATCCCAAGAAATATTCAGCATTTTTTTCCCTTTTGAATTGCTTAAAAATTAGGATAATGATTATGAACATGGCATAAGTCTATGCAAGATGTATTTTTTCCTCTTATTGACACTCGAGTGTGTGCACTCCTGGGATGGTATTTTATTACGGGACACTGATTCAAAGAACACATTCTGAGTACATTAGGAATTAATTGAAAAGTAAATGTAAGTCCAGAGTCTCAGCTGTTGTGTATCAGTGTCGCACCACTGAAGTCAGTAAAGCCATGCCAGTTTGTCCCAGATGGAGATGTGCCTTATGGCTATTTCCTCCATTTGTCCATAAGGCAGAGCTGGTTTTGCCACCGTAGGCAAACTTTATATGTCTGTGAGGAATGGAAGAGGGGGTCAGTAATTTCAAATTGTACGGGAACTCAAAGGGTAATTTAAATACTTACCTCTCCGAAATAGGCAGAGATAGAGCTCATAATGGTTGTTTGTTAGAAATACTGATATCGTCTAATGAATTGAATCAGTGGGTATTTCCTCCGTGGTCTCCCAGCAATATAGAAGTTTTACCTAGCTATGGAAAAAGTGACCCATTTCTAATTCAACTGGCCATTAACTAAGGAGAGGGAATTGGTTTGGGACTTGCCTCTCCTCAGGCTTGTATGTACAAAAGAAGTGGGCAAGTCAAGCCTTTGTAAGTGATTAAAAACTCACCATCTCCTCTGTACATGGTACTGTTCGATGCAGCAGTGACCTCTGGTCTCCCTCCTCTCCAGTTTTAAGGACCTGTGCCAGAAAAATGGATGCACTGGTCATTTGTTACCTTTCCAGTTTTTCAGTGAATCAGTCATAAAAATTACTTTTACAGATGAAGAACATTTTTCCTGAATCTCGTTTGTGCAAACAATGAATCTGTTTTGGGATTTCCACCCCCTCCCTTCAAAGAAAGAAGAAATAGGGTCGTGCATCCAGTAGGGGAAACAGGAGGCCTGAGCAATGCTATTGGAGTCAGTCTTATAACAGGAAATGTAGTGTCAAGGTAAAGATACTGCCCTATCTGAAATACCACTGTCACCATGGCATTAAATTAACCTTGAGGTTTGCCAAGTTCATTACATGCAGCTGTTTATATCAGCTTTTCAGGCGAGTTTTTATTCAGGGAGAAATCCATAATTGTACTATTTTTACAGGCAAGGAACCCCTCCTGGTGAGGGCTGGGGTTTTTTGCCTACTTATTGATGACAAATGCTTGCAAAACGTGTTACAGATCGAAAAGTCCAAAAATACAGCTTTTGTTTGCGTGGAGTCACTATTGCAAATGTCATGTTTGCATATTTCGGAATTAAAAATCAATACACCATTACATATCAAGAAAGAATATTTCACAGCATCTGTTGTAAAAAGGTTATGGATTTCCTCATTAGCAGCTTGCTTGGAATAGAGCTCAGGAAGAAGGAGTGGGGCTCTTGGTGGGTGGATGGGGCAGTTTGGGGCTGTGCCGGTGCTTACAGCTCAACCTGCTGCCAAATCTGGGGTTTGGAAAGCACACCCCTCTGCTTTTGGGGAAACCAGTCACTCTCTGAGTTGGTGCCTTGTGTATTTCTTTTGTGAGGCCGCATCAGAACCGCTTATGCTTGTGGTACAACATGTATCAGGTAGAGGATTAGTTGTTTGTTTTTTTTTTTTCTTGTAAGTAGCTATTGATGCAAATCTACCAGGACAGAGCTAAAGAGGCATGAATCTTAAATCCATTAAAAAAAAAAAAAAAAAAGAAAAATGTAGTAGGAATGAAAATGATAAAACTCAAAACCTGTTCCTTGTTTTTTTTTTCCTCCGCTTTGTTTAAGCAGTCAAGGCACCTTAGTCTTTACAATGTATTATGCTTTCACAGAGTTTCCCTGTATGTCAGTGGATAGATACTGTACCAGTCTGAATCCCACCTGCAGCTGTTCGGTTTTACGGATGCTTGGGCATATTTTTATTAAGACCATACACAAAAAGCTCTCTAAGCAAAAGAAAACCAGAAATAAGTGCTCGCCGGGGAATGAATTATTCTTCTTGAGTCCAAGTCAGCGATACTGTATTGAAGCAAACATTTCTTTATTGTTACAAGAGTAGTGTTGTTTGGTGGGGAGAACATAAGATTGATTATTCATTTAGCAACGTGCACTTTGTACATTATGTGTCAGTGATCACGGAACTCACTAGCCCTAAGGTTCTTGTTGTATGCATGTATGTCTGACGGATTCGCTATCTGGGATAGAAGCAAACTGTTGTCTTCGTTGATCACAAAGGCTCCTTATGGGCCACCAGTTCCAAGTGATCTCATTTTTGTGCAGGTCTTTGAGGTTTGTGGAATGAGCCCATACATGAAGATATCTGTAGGCTAAGTGCTGGATTAGGCAAACCCGTGGACAGAGAAGTTTGTAGCACAGCATCTGTCAGAACTGATCTGGGAGTCATAGTCTCACGTATCTTTTTTTCCAACCAGTATGTATCTTATCAGCCTTTACCAATTTTTCAAACTCTTCCAGGACAACCATCCTCTTTTAGTGTCTGTAGCAGACCATTCTGAAGATGATCTGTGAAATGAAAGAAAAGGAAAACCAATTAAATAAAATATTTGGGTAGTATTTTGTGTAACACCGAGGTTCAAACTGGTAGGTTTTCATGTCTTTTGTTTCTAAAATTTTTTGACATGGACTATAAAAAATGTGACGGTTGGAGCAGTTCACATTATTCAGAGATGTGTCATTTCTGCTTGGGGTAGTTTTACCTTGTTTGTTGAGTTTAGCCCCTGCTTTTCTCCATGATCGTTCCAGTACGAAGGTACGCTGCTCGTAGGCCAAAGGAGTAGGAATGTCTGCACTGTCCTTTGGAGACTGGGATGGCAGTGAAGCCACATCTTTAGTCTGTAATCGGTATGACACCTTTCCAGGGGGGCAAGAGAAGAGGAGATAAGTGATTATATACCATCTAAACCATATGCTCCTTTATCAGGCAGTTTTAACCAATAAATCCCTAAGCTCAGCTGCTGGTAACTTAGTGTGACACCGTGCTCCTGGAAGATGAAAAAGTGTATTGAAAAAAAACCCACCCAAAACATGAAAAACAAACATGCAAGTATTCTAGGAGTTTTTAAAATATACTTTGATTAAAAAACCCAAGTGGCAAAGGTGAATTACTACTTTTCTGCTGGAGGAAAGTAAAAAGCACGGTCGTGCTACTGTGAGCCCGGAACAGGCTTTTGAAGTAAGAGAGTTTGGTAAAATGCAAATGAGCATTACTCAGAATGCTGCTGGAAAGATAAAATGACTGCATGTGTTGGGGATAGATGGTCAGTGAGTCGAGATCTATTGTGTGCTGAGTTGTGTGGCAATAAAGACAGGCAGATAAATGCGGGTCAGCAGAGAAGATAAGACAGGCTATATAATACTGAGCCACCGTTTGAGGGAACATATAAAACTGTGAGAGCCTTTGCAACAGATGATGTGAAAACTTACAGCACTAGTGTTTTCCACACAACACCAGCGCAAATCTTTTTTTTTATTAACTAAGTTGAACTTTAAAATTATGTTATGACCAAAAATCAATAAAGAGAAACTGATTTAAGTTCATCCAAGTGTGAAGGGGTTTATTACCAGTGCTACATCACTCTAATGATGTACTCTTAAAAATTTGTTTTTGTGATATATTACATCTATTATTGCTAAAAGGATAAAACTGCAAAGCAATAGTGGACATTAATAAATCAATTTAAAGAAAAATGGGCAGGTAGCCAGAGGAAAACAAAATCCAATTTGCAGTTTTTAAACACTGTGCAATTGTAATGTATGCAAATGACACCCACGCCAAGGCCATGTGTTTTCAGTTGCTAATGGGATTCTCTCCTGGTGCTTATTTTGTTTGGCCTAGGATAATCCTCCTCGAAAACTACTCTGTGACAGTACACCGATATGTAATATTTCTAAAGCTAATTTTCTCGCTTAACCTTCCAGATAGATCCACACTATAAAAACATCCCATGGGGCTTTGCTGGTCAGGTTGCATGAAGCATTTCTTGGAGCTGTTAAAACACAAAACATCTGTCTTCCTATCTCTGTTTCCATCTAAATTTATTGTCCTGGTTTTCGAGCGTGTGCCACGCGTAGAAGGACTGAAACGGTGCTTTCTGCTTACCAATACTAGAGTTAAAGTACTAACTGTGCTGGGTTTCTTTGAGCAATAGTTAGGCAAAACTTCGCAAACATGTTCAAAAACAGTTTCCCTCTTTTCTTCACTTAACTGTAACCAAAACGGACTTAGTGGTGGAGTATATTTTTTGGCAAAGCAAACTCTGAATTCCTGCTGGGAAGCATTTGTTGCCACGTCTCCTAATGCTGTGTGCCTGCGGACTGTGTTCTCCACAGAGAATTACATAGGATCCCTCTTTGCCTGTGACCTTTCTTATTCTAATGGCATCTGACAGTGAAAAATGCTAGGATTTCCAAAGGAGCCTGGGAATTTAATTGGACATCCACCTCTTTAAAGCTCTGTTAGCAAGCCGGGCTTATTGGCTTTTATGAGTATGCTCACAGCTCCAGGAGAGGACAATACATCTGAAACCAGCCCGCGTACGTGATTCCGAAGGATTTGTGAAACGCGGGGATTAAAATGAGGTGGCGGTGAATAAACACGCATTTGTCAGCCCCGCTCTGCGAACTCTTCAATCTGCGTTAAAGTCCAGGGACTTCTTCATTAGGGCGCCGTCGTACCGGGGGAAGCGACGCTCTGACAGTGGCGGCGTCGAGCTCCGCGTTGGTTCTTTGCTAACGATTGCTATTCCGAACGTGTTGGGATCCGGGAAGGGAGGAGGGAGGTTCGTACTTGGAAGCGTTTAGTGTTTAACCTTCAGCTGTTGGGCGTCACCTTCAGAGAGGGGGTGCTTCGTGCTGAGATGCACTGCCGGCCGTGCCCTCGTGGTTTGCTCCCTGGTGGACGTGCTGACCTCACAGAGCGGGCAGGGATGAGGAGTTGTGGAAATATATTTGCCCTTTTTTTAATGCGTGGGGTTGCAGAGGTTGGGAGACGGGTCTGTTGAGCGCGTGTCTCTCTGTTGTTTGTTATTTGCTGAGCGCTGGCCAATATTGTGAGAGGATTCAAGGAAATGAAACTGTTAAGAAGCGTGGGATTTTTGTTTGGTTGGTTTTAGTTTGTTTTGGTGTTTGGGTTGTAGTTTGTTTTTTTTAATAGGAGATAGAGTTGCACGTGGTGCTCAAGGAATGTATATTCAGATCAGTTTCTGTCCTCCCACTGCTCGCCATAAGCTCAGGGAAAGCTCAATAAAACAAATACTTTTGGAAGTTGTTGTAAGCATCAAATAGGACTGGGATCTTGCTTCCTCTTAAGTAATCTCGAGCTTGTTAGCAGCCACTTTAGTTTCTTGTATCAGTTCTGAATTTCTTACAAACATACATGCTACCAATGTAAAGTACGAACTTTGGGAGCAGGTAAGCTAGGTTGCTTCTATCCTTGGGAGTTGGATCAAAAGATGATTTTTGGACAGCCCGAAGCTCAGGCTACAGCAATGTGCAGATCACCTTCAGGAAGCTGGAAGCTAAACACAACCCAGCAGTCAGCAGAGACATGGCAAAGCTACTGCAGGAGGATCACTACAGTGATACTTGAGTGCACATCTTTATTAATATTGAAATGTCAGTGGTATTTTTAGCCCAGCGTTTATAACCCCTTTGAGCAGGGTGCCCAAATGAATCCAAATGTCTTGATAGATGCCTTTCCTTGGTGCCTGCCCCAGAATAGTTGAGAACCAAACAATAATTACAATCACTTCTATACAGGCAAGAGAATGATAATCTTGGATCTTGCAATTTTCTTCTGTCTTTAGCTATCATGCAAGTCTGTCATTCTTGCAAGTTTTAATTTCTGGCATCTGCTTGGCAGGGGTAAATTAGCTTAATTGCTGTTAGATTTTTCAGAAAGTCTTCCAAGCGTTACTCCAGCAGACAAATTGTGTTTGCCTCTCCACAAAGAGAAGCGGCGATGGTACGTGTCCCAGAATGTATTACATCCACTTACTAACGATTTCACTGCAAACCTCACAGCCAGAGCACTGATAAAGCTGGCCCTGGAGAGCAGCAGCAAAGTTATCCAGCAGAAAACTTCTCAGTGAGTAGTGATCTCCCTTGATTATAGAATCATGGGAGGTGTTCCAACTGATGAAAATATGATGACACCACAGGTGATGTAAGTGGTAGCTCTCTGCTGTGTTTTCTATTGAGAATTGCCCAGTGAAGCATTGGACTGCTGCTTGCTGGCAAGGATGATTGCTGAAAGATGAATGTGGATTCAGTCTTTCCCCAACTTTTGGGCTGCTGAAGTCTCTCAGGGGCGGGCTAGCGAGAACACAGCAAAGAGCACACTGAACGTGCCTGTGTAAGAAGAGGCAAACACCCACCCATCTACACGAAATGACCAAGAAATTCGAAATAAATACTTATTAACACAAGCTTTTGGGAGGGGTTGCCATGTCAATTCAAATTACTAACGCAGGTGGTGATTTCAGAAAAGGGTGCTGAGTCCCCAAATCCTTGGCATGGTCTCAGGGGTGGGGTAACTGAAGGAGTAAGACAAAAGAAAGTCACCATGTTTAGGATTATTTCTGTGCTGCCCCCTGTACCTGCTCTGGGAGGATTTGACAAGACAAAGAATGTAAAACTGAAGGCTAATATTTTTTTTATGTTTTTCTAATTTTTTTTTAAATATTAAGGGAAAAATGGATCTTAAAAGAGCATGAGGAATTAGTTTTATTTAATTTCCAGTGCCACCTCTTGATGTGATTGGATTGTTTATCCGCCAAGGAGTCATTTGTTACTCTTTTAAATGATGGAAGCCATTTGTTTGCGAGAGTCTATTTAACAAAGTATAATAAAAATCTGTGATATTCAGGGTCATGGGCAGGGCTTTAGTATCTTCTGATTTCTCATAATGTAGAGATTCAGCCTCAGAAAAACGCAGCTGAGCTGGGGAGAAGGAATACTTCTGTCACCTCACCTAAGGCTCAGCCTTTGCACTTCACAGCGTTCCTGTGCACCCACGGTCATGTACTGTGGGGGTTTGCAACTGATCAATACATTTGCTTCGATTTAGTGTCCTGAAGGTGTATTTGAGGCACTCCTCGAGCAATTTTGCTTTTGTGCATAGTGTTTCTTTTGACCATTAGTTTTGAATAAGCCTGTCTTTGCATTGTGCGTGTGATGCTGTGTGTGCAGCTGCTGTCACAACTGTAAGTCACCAGAGAGCTAAAGATGCCGTGTTCTTCTCCTGATCTTCAGGATTTTCAACTTCTTCTAAGAAGCCTGCATGAAACCGTTGTGTCAGTGAAAAAAAAAAAAAAAAAGACAACATTCCTGTTGTCTGGAATGAGGCTGCTTTTTGTGCAGTCTTTCAGATCTTCCAGCAAATGTCAAGTGATTTTTGGCTGTGTTTTAGAATCTGTTAAGTATCTGTTAGGTTACAGTCCTTATTTCATCAGTCCCTCCTCTATAAGCAGTGCCTCTAAAATTGACGATAAAAGGGAAGTATCTAAAATGGTGAGATAATTACCTCAAGCAAGCAAAGAGGAGAGTTGTTCTGCATTATTCAGGGCTATTTCTTGATAAAGGCTTCTCTTTTATGTGTTTGTTTCTGCAAGGGCATATTGAGTGAGAATTAGATGGAGCCAGTTTGGCTGGATTTTATTGGCAGAAGATAAACACTGTAGATGAGAAACATGTTTGTCTGGGCCAGAAACCTGGTATTGCAGAGAACAGTCCAACAATATTCATTGATGTCCAGTTTTCCTGGCATAAAAACGGGTGCAGTCCTTTCTTTCAGGATACCTTCTGCTTCCTGTGGTAATTTAGCATGTTTGCCTGATGATAGTCATTTAGTGTTAACAGAGCCTTAAGTTCAAAGTCGTTAGCTGCAATGAACTCAAGATAGAGTCAAGATTTATTTAATTTGTGTTCTGCCAAAATGAGGAGGTAAGAGGTAGCATCAGTCAAATAAAATGTTGCCACTTGTCAGGTTAAAAACCTGGTGGTTCTGGTTGGCGGGTTAAACAAGGCTGCTGATTTGGTCACTTCTGAAAGGACATGTTGTCTTTTACTGGAGAGATCAGAAAGACTGTAGATGTCATCCCTGTGAGCCATAAAGCTTTCTTCTGTCACTTAAAAACTCTCATAAGCCCTTCAAAAGCTCCTCAAGGCGGTGTAGTTACAAGTCTCTATCTGTCATTTTGCTTGAGTTTAAATACTTCACGGAGACATCAGATTTTCCACAAAACATTTTGGATGTAAATGCGCTTCTGTAACTTAGGATAGAAGGGACCAGAGTTTCAGTTTCTGGTTTGCCTAATATGGCAGGTTTTAATGGAGCTTTTCTTCCCTGGGACTAAGCAGTTTGTAATTTCTGTAAGAAATTCCCAGTAGTTCAACCTGTGATGTTTCAAGTGAAATATTTGGTCTTCGTTTGAGTCAGTCTTACCAGCCCTAAGTAAAAGTGCCTGCAAGCGGGCAGTTACTCTCCCAGCATTTTGGGGCAGTGGTTTATTGATGAGAATGGGGGAGATAAGAAGTGGTGAGTGTACAGCCCCCCAGGAGAGCCCGACTGGAAGCAGCGGGCTCAGGGCCTGTGATGGGAAGCTCTCAGCACTCAAGCAGCCCTTAAGGCCAGACCTCCGGGCTGACCAATGCTTTCCAGAGCCCCACAGATAAAATCCACCTGCTGTGGTTAGTGCAAGCGAGCAAAAGCTCCGTAAGGGGAAGGATCGGAAGTGGACTTGTGAAATAACAAACAGCAGCACCTGCTGTTGCTTACCCTGACCCCACTTGTCACCTTCTGCCCTCACCCCTCTCCAGTTCTGTATGCCAAAGAAGCAGCTGCCCAACTTGCGGCACCTGGCTGCTGCTTCAGGAGGTTTATTAAGATGTTTTAAAGAATTTGTAGTTATGTCTTTAATGACCTTTCCCGGTTCACTGTTGATTAATTTCTAGGCTTGCACACTGGGAGGATAAAAGCCAACAGTGCATTTTCTGCCAGGCCTGGCCTTGCAGGAATAGTTGGGTATCTACCACACCATGTCTGTTAGCGTTTTCCACCTAATTTTTCTTCCCTCCTTGTTGGGCAGACGATGCCAGTGTTTAATCTGATCTTACTTTGATTTTTTTTTTCCAGATTCCAGCTTTTTATAACATCCGTCATTGGAAGGGGTGTGTGGGAAGAGTTATTTTTCCTTGGGAGGAAGTTTGCCTTCACATTTAACCCCCGGTCCTTGAGTTCAGTGGCACTTTAACTGTGTTATTTAACTCAGTAGTTGGACTGAATGTTACATTTAATAAGGTAACATCTGAAGAATGTTGTTTAAAATAAAGAACAGCTGGCAAGGACTATGCAGTTGGTTGCTTTTGGCCAAAGTCTGTTGATATAGGTGATGTTGTTTGCACAGAAAAGAAAAAAGTCTGAAAAAGCAAGGCAGAATTCCAAGTCCTTAATAATCTATGAAGTCTCATGTGGGGACCTATGTGGGCATTTTGCTCCTTCTTGTGTGATTAGAAAAAGTCAGAAGTTACGTCTGTGTGGGTATTTTTTAAGCTGGTACCACATGGCAGAAAAGCAAATAGCATTCTGCCTTGATCTTCAGGCTGTGATGCATTGGCTTTGAGCCAGAGCCAATCCTGCCAAAATAACCTGGCTAGGACACCAAAGGCAAGGCCTGTGGCATATCTGGAAACAAGGAGTAGCTCGGAGTCGGGATGATTGAATGGTGAGGGCTGTGTGATTGCAGGCATCTTGGCAGTGATTTATGGTTCCTATGTCGTCTGTGCTCTTACTGCTTTCTGTTTTCTGCCTTTCTTCTGCATTTTTTGGCCAATTAGCTGGGGAGACTGAGGTAGACTTGGCGAGATGGACTGAGGAACTTATCTTTGACCAGGCTGACAGATTGAGAAAGCTGCAAGTCTTTGAGCAGGAGAGCTCCTCAGAGAGGTTTTGTCCAGCCATTTAGGCTGCTTCTAATATGTCTGCTGTAACTCTGCCCTGGCTTGGGTGTAAAACTGACCCAGGTTTGGTGATCCTGGACAAGTCTTTATACACCACCTAAGCTCTGAGTTGCAAGAGTGGCATCACAGCACGGGAACCGCACGGTGGAGGTTTGTTCGTGTGCCTTATCTAATGAGGTCCTTGGGTGACAGTTGAATTAAATCACAAGCCTGGGGAAATAAAAATGTAATGGCTGCCTGCAACCAACATCTTAGGTTCATTTAAAATTTTCTCCTAAGATAATCAGTGTTTATTAAGAAAAGACATAGGTAGCTGGCCCCAAGACCTTGGGATTGTGCCAGTGTGTGCTGTGCCATGTCCACAACATTTCTCTGTGGCTTTGCTGGGGCAATGGGGTACAGTATATGCTGTTGAGGCATATTAAAACAAAAAATCTCTGTGGTTGTGTTCTTTTCATCACATGGGCTTAGAGCCATATAATATAGGGCAATAACTATCCTCTGGTCCTGATTAACTATCAGCAGTCTTGAGAAAATGCTTGGTTGGCATCTGTGCAGGTTTCTGCAGATCAACCAGATCATCTGATACTCAACTGCAAACTAAAGGAAACCAGTCCTCAAATGCTATGCTATTTATTGATATCGTACATTTGTTGGTCCTGAAATAACAAAAGCAAGGAAGAAATGAGGAAACTCAGGGGCTTGTCTCCAAGGATGTGTTTGATGCCAGCCGTGTGTCTCATTCATGCTGTGGTGAACACAAGGCAGAGGCAGTCACACGCTGGTGACATCTGACATAATGCCACTCTTTCCCCAGGAGAGAGGGAGGAAAGCTCTGGTATTTTAAAAAAAAGTGCATTTTTACAGTTTAGTGCCTTCCATTCTTGCCAAGAAGATCACTGGTAGAAGGATTTTTTTAGAGCTGTTCCTTTTGTCTCATCAGAACTGTGTTCACAGAGCATACGATGTTGCTGAACCCCACAAGCTGAAGGAGTCTTGAGTATTACTTTCTCTTTTTTTTCCTATTTTATCATAACCTTAATGTAATTTGATGTTTCTGTATTTTGTCAACTATGTAAGAATATGTATTTGTCACAAAATCCCATTAACACGAATACTGCTCCTTTCCAATTTAATAGACTTTGCCAGCAAACTTCCCATTTGAGTTGTTATTTTTTCTATTCTTGTGAACTAACTAAAATAGAAGAGTTAGCATAATAACTAAATTAGTTTTGGTATCAGATAAATTGACCATAACGAGGCCTGCAATGCTGCAGCTGCTTTGCAGCAAGAATGCCAGGAGATTTTGTTGGTGTGTGTTTTGCAATGAGTTTCGTAACATCAATATATTTATTTCTCGTTAACTTTATGGAATTATTTAAATCTGAGTGGTATATGTAACAACAGATCCCACCTGGCTTCAGACTGTAACGAAAGGGAAGGAAGTCAGTCAGAAAAACTCAGTCCAAACTACTTTTTTGCTCTTGAAGTTTGGTCCAAGGACTTGTTAAAACATGACCAGAATCAAAATGAATAGTGTCAACCTCTGTGCTGAGCAGCCATTTCCCGTGCCTTCCACGGTTATTCTGGTGTCACTCTCAGGTATGATTTCATATACTGTAAAGCGGGAAGGCAACACACTCCATTGATTTTTATCATTTTGAGGTAATTTGATGTAGTAGGGGCTGCATGTTGATCAACTGACGACAAAGAGGGGAATTAATCAAGAGATGTTACGTACTTAAACATTATGACAAGTGAGGAGAGAACTTGTAGAGGAAAGTCAAGAGTTCTCTTTTTCGTCGTCGTTGATTTGTTTTAATTCTGGCTTCCCGTAGTTGCTCATTTCAGAATAAAACAAACACTGCAAGTGAAATTAGTTTGCACTAAGAACATGCAACCCTGAAAAATTTATTTTGCGAGTATTGCAAACAAATATTCCTCTTAACACCAATCTACATGAGCAAGTGGTATTTACCAACAAGGAGCTCTGATTTTTCAGTTAATTTAATCCCAGAAAGCAGGCTGAATTTGTCCGTTTCTGCGTTTGCATTCATGGGGGCATCACTGAGCAGCACGGAAGAGACCGCAGCAGGCAGCCACCGTTTAATTGAAGAGCTGGTGATCTCTGCTCCCTTTTAGTTTGAGTTTCCAGGAATTCAGGGAAGGAACATCTGTGGCAGGATATTATGAATGAAAGGGAAACACGTTGAAAGTAAACTTGCCAGCTTGAAGCGAGGGTGAGGATGAGAGCACTGACCTGTGCCTCAGCCGTGGTGGTGCTGCAGAGAGCAGGGACTGTGTGGCACTCAGGAGCTGGTGCTGGCCAGCAGGAGATGTGATGCTGTACCTCAGTTCTGCAGCTGCCCCTGTCACCAGCTGATCCAGTTGCAAAACCACGTAGTGTTTCTTGCTCAGCTGCTTGATGCTGTAAAGTGAGTGTCCATCCAAGCTCTGACCACAGGTCTGCGAGGTTTATGCCACTCATGTTTTTGAGGCGCTTTAAAACTGCAGTCTACTGTTTCTGTGTAGGTAATGCAAAGCTCTGTGAAGCACTGTTCAGTTTGCCATTTACTAAGTCTCGAGGGGAAATAATGGTATTTTTAGATATTCAGACACTTTGGGGCCAGACCCTGCTTTCTTCAAAGCTTGTTGAAAAAAATGAGCAAGATGCAGCAATCAGCTAGCAGGGAGTAGGCAGGAGGAGAGGAGTAATTTTGCTGGTTTTGTGTGGGTTATTTTAATAAGAAAGCAGTGATTTAACATGACCTAGAATCACAGAACATAAAAACAGATCAAGAAATCTTTTACTGGCTTGGTTATGTTGCTTTTGTTGCATTCTTTAGCTGTGCATTTGTATGAAGCTTCTGAAATTGAGAAGCTCAGTTTGACTGGCGCTTTTCGGTGGTATCACTCAGAAGGGACAGAATGAGAAATTTTGAAATGTCGTAGAGCATAACAGGCTTCACCTAGGAATTTGCTCTGGGAATTTCCTAGGAATTTGCTCTGCTGTGAGGGTGGTAACATAGAAATTGCTGGTTGGAGTCCCATTTGTCTCAGTGGCTTCTTAGTTTCCCGTGTGATTTACATATGGAATCTCAGTGTAAGTGAAATACAGCCCTCTGTTAATTTCTCTGTGCTTTTGGTGCCGTGGCAAGCCTTTAAAATGTCATGATAAAAAACAAACACAGCAATGCTGAAGGGGATTCATGTCTTTTGTTTGTGCTGCTCAGTTTCCAGGGGTTTCCAAGCACGTATGTGTTCCTATAAGAGAGATACCTATATCTATTTATCTAAAAACACATATATATGTGTATATATATATATGTACATAGGTACAATTTGAAGAAGAATCAAGGACTAAAAGTACTTGTCCTTTCACATACCAAGACCCTACCTGCTGTGTAGCCATCCAGGTGTGTGGTGGCTGCACAGGAGGGTAAGGTGAAGTGCTAGAGCCTCATGCTTTACAGATTTTGGAGTGTGTCTGGCCCTCGGGGAAGGCTGGAGCTGCATTGTCATGGTCAGAGTGCATTTCATTAAGTCCTGAGTTGGTGCTGCTTGGGCATTCTTGACATGGACTTGTCTCAAAGCAAGTTTGAGAACCTTCTTGAAGAGGAGAGAGGAGAACCTCTAGGTGTTCATGCTTGGCTGAATCATACTAGCAGCACATTTTCCCCTTTTTAGAAAAGGAGGGGAAGGTGAAGGAAGGACTAAGGGACGAGGGGACCTGTAACCATGTGAGTGTTTATTGCCTGTTTCGGTTGGTTTCATGTTTCCATGGCAACATGCCCTCTGTGGCTTGAGATCCATTGAAATGATACCTGTCGCGTCCATGAAGGGCTGGGAAAAAAATAGTAAATCATGAAGCAGGTAAAAAATAACTTAGCTTTGGGCACACTCGGCTCTGGAGCTAGATTAACCTGATAGACATAGGACTTGTTGTGGAGACACAAGCCTGGGGAGTGACTGAAGTGTGCTATGGTTGGGTCTTGGTTCAAGTGACACAAGAGGGAAAATGGAGAGTTAAAGAACCTCACTGAACTTGTTTTTGTAGTGAATTAGTGCAAGTGCCATTTTTAATGCAGACTATGAAGTGAACTGTGATGACTGAAGGCTATGAATGAAGCACTTCTTGGGGATGAGCGTAATGTTTCAAGGGAGACAGTACAGAGAAAATGGACCTAATTCTTTGGGCTTGTGCCTTCCTTTTCCAACCGGTTGTCTCCTTTTTCCTGCTACTATCAGTTGGTCTGTTAAAGGTACTGTTTTTACCACTGGGCAGAAGCTGGAAACCTCAGCACACAGTCCTGAGTTCAGAATGAATGAACTGCTACTCAGCACCCATTAATTCACTTAAATAACAGCTGAATTTTCAAAATTGCCTGGCTCTCAACACTTCACAGATCTCTGCTGGCTCTCTGTTAATAAGGATTTTTTGAAAACAGAACTCTTTGCTAAATAGGCTAAATGCTTAAATAGGCATTTATCTCCTGTGAGAATGTGTTCCGAAATGTTTTCTTTCCCCAGCAGATATGGGAGTAAGTAAAACCATGTGCTTGCAGTGGCTTGGAGTGGGATGAGCTGGTGAGATCCTGGTGGGAGCTGAGCTCTCCAGTCTCTGGACTGCAGGACTCTGAACAAGAGGCTGAGCCATGAGCCCAGTGTTGCAAACCCAAGCAGTAGCAGAACTCCCTCTCTGTAAAAGAGAGCTTTGGAGTGTGGTTGAAACCATGACTGCCTCCTGCAGCAGAGGTCTTCTGTTGTTGGATCAGTCTCTACACTGAGTTTTGTACCATGCCTGTGCCACCTACACTACCAAACAGGAGCATCTTTCAGTGCTAGAAAGAGAGCTGTGCGTTCTCCACATTCTTTGTACTAACGTGTTTTCATAGTATTGGACAAGGCCCCTCATCACCTGATTCTGCAAGTGGCTGGGACCTCCCTGTGATGTGTTTGGTTGATGTCAACTCCCTGAAAGCGCCCAGAGGCCGTCTTCCCGATCAGCCTCTCTGGCCCTATTTCTGACCTATCTGCGTTGTTTTTCCATCCTGAAAGATCACAGATTTTGTGTGTGAAGCCCTTTGCCTATTGTTGCTCCGCATTCCCGAATACTGAGCCAGCAGACTGCACGTCCCCCGAAATATTAATCCCTAAATCCCTCCTTATACCACTAATTCTGAAGCAATTACAATCTTTTCCCCTCCTCTGCTAATTATATTCATTTGGAAGCAGAAGTAGCTTTCTCAAAGGACCGTCCTTTTAATTTCCCTTCCACGTGTAGCAATTAGCTGGGGGGTGTTGCTGGCTTAAACAGTGAGTGCTCTGAATGGGTTGGAGTGTTAAGTACAAGGAGACAGTTGTAGGGCTCTAATGGGTGAACGTGGCATGTTGTCAGCCAGGGCTTGACATAAACAGTTTATTGTCGAGTAAGAGAGGCCTGGGGAAGCCCTAGTCCTAGGGCACGCATTGGTGGAATCCTGCTTTAATAAGCTTTTAAAGAAAAGATTAATGTTTTTGTTTTGGTTTGGTGTTCCTTGCCCTCACACTATAGAAGGTATCAATCCTGGATTGCCCTGGGGAGACAAGTGTGTGTTTTTTTTCAGGGCTGTACAGAGAATTCGGGTGGTGTAAGTAATTTTTGTATTGTCCGGGCTACTCGTTTTTCATCATAAAATGTACATCTATAGCCTTTTTAATGCCTTTTTTTTTTTTTTTTAAAGTCTTTATCACTTGGCAGGGAGGTAAAAAGTTAATAACAGATTTATAATTTTATTAGCATTTATGCTGTAAATGCTAGAGAGTTCCCCAACCCAAATTTAATGCATCCTTAAAGTCCTTTTTATTAGCTTGTTAATTCCCAGCAGTACCATTTTATGGAAATGTGAATTATATTTTTTTTTCTATAGGAGAAACAGTGGTTTAGATCCAGATGATGAAAAACATGGAGGTTTTTTCCTTTGGTGCTTTTTTTCTTTTTTTTTAACAAGGGGAGGAGATGACTTTTTTCATTTTTATTTTCCCAAAAGTGACTAGTTTCATTGTAGCATTACAATTACTCTTGACAGATGTGAATGACGACACCAGGTGACAAGGAGTGGGCACCTGGTGTCGTCCTTTTCAGCAGAGAAACATGACTGAGTGCTGGGCAGGTGTGAACACAGCACGTGTGTAGTGGGAGCCAATGACAAAAAGCCTCTTGGTGACCCAAACCTGCTCATTCCCTTCTGTTTTCAGTCAGACTTGGCCAAGTTCACACATGGGTTGGGTAGGTTTTTCTTTTTTCATGGGTCTGTCTGTCAGGGATACGTTTATTTTAACAAGTGCTTTTTATGTCAATGAGATACTTCGACCATGACTTTTTCACGCTATGAGGATAGAGACTTTTTTAAAAAATAAACATTTTCTCATTCCATTGACAAAGTGAAATATAAATTACTTTGAGGAAGTAGCTGCATGTATATTTCAGTCTATTCAAGCTGTAGGCTTATACCCGTGTTATTTTTATTATTCCTTCATATAATGGACAATGTGGTGTAAATTAAAGCTGAGCACCCTATGTAAGCCCTCTCCATTGCTTGTATAGTCATCCGTCTGTACTTCCATGTGGGAGCAGCAGAATTTTTGTGGTTATGGTTCTGTTTTGCTCATAGCAGGAGCAGGCAGCAGACATGTGCAGTGAAATACATTTCAGACATTTCCTGTATCACTAATTGTAATTTCCAAGGCTCCCTCTGTGGCAGAGCGAACAAAAGGGAGCTTTGAGAAAAAACTATCATTAGCCTCGTGGATCAATATGGTTTAGGAAACACAAAACAACTTGAGTTGTTTAAAAATAGGAAGTGCCAGAGGGGGTTCCTACCACCCTGCTGAAAACAAATCACAGCATTGATCTGTCTGCAGTGTAACTGCAAAATTTGCAGAAAACAGGTGAACCAGCTGGGAATATAAATAGAGCCTCTCTGCAAGCTGTACCTGCGTTGTTTGTGCTGTCCTGGGCAGCCCACAACGGGTCATCTGTAAGTGAGATAGTTGCTTGCTTTGGGGGGAGTAAGAAGGGAGTTAATGCCAACCAGTGGATGCCTCTCACAGTGTAACATCGTTGTATTTCTCTTTCTATTAATGGTTTCTTCTCATCTCTCTGCCACTCTCAGACCTGTAGAGTTTCTCAGGTAGGTCAAAAGCCTATTTCAAGAAATCCACCCACGAACACAGCACAGGTCATGAAAACACAGACCCCCAACTGAAATGACAGTGATAGCCTAGCCCTAGGTCAAGGAAAACGCTGAGAAGCAAGAGGACAGCTGACCTTCTGAATGTTTAAAATACATGGAGTAGTTGTGTGAAGCTCAGTAAAATGTTCGTCAGGTGATTTTCTCTGGGGTTTCTGAAATAATATTAGAGTTTCATGTCTTATTTACCCTTCAGGGTTAAACTTTTACATCCTTCTGCGAAAGAAATTTCCCCTTCTCTCCTTGCAAATCTGCTTCCAGAATGACTGTGGGCTTTGGCGATGTCAGCCAGCACCTTCTCAGCCCTTTGATATGAGGAAGAGTTGAGAAATTTGGTGTTTCTTTGGAAGCATGACCGTTCAGCTGTGGCAAAGCAGCAGAAGGCCCACAGGAGTCGTCCCGCGGAGCTGTGTGTGGTACCCAGATTTGCACTTTGCTATTAACAATTGTTGCGTGAGCTCTTCATGCCCAGGGAGGGAAGAGCCTTCCAAAGATCACAGATACGCCGTTCACTGGGCTTTTCGGGGATTAAGGTCTGTAGACTTCCTTTCTGGTATTTATTAATGAATGATTTATGAAGGCAAGTGCTTAGTCCTCCGCCGTTAACTCCAGATTGTATTACATTCCTTCCCAGCCCACGGGGATAGTTTTCAGGAAAAAGACAGCCAGGGTGGGACAGCAGCAGCTCTGATTTTTGCTGCATCAGTTTTGCTTGTGAGAATGAATATGGGTAGCTGTAGGTGTGTAAAGAAATTGGAATCACCTGGTGAGTACTGGGTCCTGTCTTTTCTTGACCATAACCCACTAGAACTGAAGTTTCTTTCCCAAGTGTCATGTTACTTCCAGGCAAGGAGGAATTTTTGAGTGTTTGACTCGTTCTATTTCTATCTCAACTTGCCAGTACTGCATCTGCTACTTATTTTAACTGGTGTTTTAGCCTGCCAGTAGAATCCCAAATTAAAACATGAGGGTGCTGAAAGCCATCTTTGTCTTGACCAAGAAGGAAACTGTGGCATCCCAGGACTAAAAAAGTAAATTTCTGTGGGCTGAGCGCACGTCTGAGAGTTTGTTTACTGAAACAGTGTCTGGCCAGTCCACTGAATGCAGGATTCCTCTCAGTCTGGTAACTGAAAGTCAAATCAGCTCAGGGGGAAACTGTCCTTGTTCAGTTGTAACTCAAACTTGGAAAATTTTGTTTGAAGGATATTGATTAATGATTTTCAGTGAGTATGAATCAATTACAAATTACTGTGAGACCTCATTAAAATCTTTAAAACGAAAGAATTGGCATCTAAATAAACCTGTATTCAGAAACTAGGGAGGTTGACTTCAACTAGGTTTTAAGAAATGCTGAAATATAATTTTGCTTAAGCACTAAGATCCCTCTCTTACAAATGCATACCTCTAAGAGTGATTTAATCCCAGTAGGGAAAATCATTTGTGGCTGAACTGCCATCAGCTGTGCCATCCTCTCTTCTAGGCCTTTGGCAAAACTGACTGGTGACTCTGTGTTACGCATTTGGATGGCTACAAATGCATAGAAGGAGTCTCACTCTTCCTGTTATTGAGACCTCTGTTTGTATTATTTTTTAAGAATCATTTGCCTAAAGATACCCAAGCAAGCATGACTGACTAATCCCTAATTAACCTTTTTGCTGAAGGCTTTATATAGATTATAATAATATATTAGAGGGTTTCTGTGGTTTCTCAAGGCATGTTTCAATATCAGAATCTCTTGTTATGTGTCCGGTGAGCTCACTGGCATTTGTGCAACAGATAATACCTGAGGGAAATGGTCTTTGGCAGTTTAGTATCATGCGCTGGAAGCTGCCGGGGTTTACATCTGAAGACATCTTACACAACAATTTTTTTAAATCTTTTTTTTTTTTTTTGCCTTTTATGCTCAGTCCATGCTGTCAAGCACATTCCTAAATACTACAGCATGGTATTTCAGGACAAGAAATCAGACTTCTTTGTGTCTCTGAAAGCTCCACGCTTGAGTTTTACATACCATTAGTAAAGATAGTGTGTGTCAGGTAGGACTTTATAAATATCAGTGATATCCCAAAGATCTGGGCTTTTGAAAACACTTGATGTAAGGACATCTCATCTTGAAGATTCAGTTTTCATAGAGTTACTTTAAAACTTTCTAACTTCTCGTTGTTCATGAAGGTCTACATAATAAATGATTTCTTAAAAATTTTTCCTTTCTTACTTTGAAATGTTTCCCCTTTTCTCAGTTTGACCGTGTTTCTTTTGCAGAAGAAACAACAAAAAGGCAGAATCAGCCCTATGTCTTATACTCTTTTTTTATGTTTCCCTAGTTAGTTAGTTACTATCGGAGACAAAGGAAGATCTTTCAGTTATACACCTGTATTCTCGACAGTAAACTTGATGGAGGAAAACAAACTCTAAACTTGAAAGTGCCCAATTAAAATTCTTAATTTGAGTAAAAATGCCTACAGTTTTATTTGAAAAGGGAAGTTTTATTTTCGATGAATGACCTCTTTTAATAGTAGTACCTAAAGCACGGATGTGTGAAAGGATACTTTTAGCATCCCTCCTTGGATCAAACACGGCACCTGAGATGTAGAGCTGTTTTTCGTGGGCCATAATACAAAGTGCATTTGGGAATCTGGACCTGAGTGTGCCCCTAGTTTTTAAGGCTTGTTGTAGTGACTTTGTAGTTGGTGGAATTACTCACATGCTTTGCTGTAAGCACGTGCTGAACACCTTGCTGTCCTGAGGGGTCAACGGTTGAGTCCAAGACCTGCCCGGCTTTATATTTACATTGGAGCAGCTAAATTCTTCAAACTGAGCCGTCTCTGTTTCTAGTGCCTGTGATGCAAAAATACGGTGTTGCAGAGAGGAAATAATAGCCCAAATTAAATCTTTAGAGGCTCCTCTGCAGCTGGGAGGGGTGGCAGATATTCCTATTGGCATGCTGATTATTGTAGCAGAGCACTGGAAGAGACAGGCGGTCCTGGTATTATCAGTGATGGCAGAGCATAATCTGAAATATTCAAAGAACAGCTGTGGTGTTTTGGCTGTTGCAATCTTGATTGTGTCAGCACAGATAGATTTCCTTCTGTTTTTCCCGGAGAACATAACAGTCAAATGAAACATGGCTAACTACAGCCTTGGGGCTGAGTTGGTGTTCTCCACCTGAGATGTGATTGCAATTTTTGACAGGAAGACTAATGTGTGTTTTATTGTTGTGTATTTAAATTTGATTTGGGGATAGACGGGGTGAACATTTTATTAAAAAGAGAAGGAAAATAACTTCTTAAGATATTTCCTGTTGCTCCTCAGGCGAACTGTGGAAGAGAAGACAGGGAGTTCATACAGTGCTTTTCTTTTTGAGTGGGTGTGGGCACCACAGAAGTGCTTCTGTAAGAATTCCAACCCAGTATAGATGTTGATTAAGCAAGATGATATAAATAACAGCTTATATCCATCCTGGTTCTGCAGTTCAATGAAAATGTGAATAAGCACTGTCTAAATATTTTGCAGGAGCGAAGCTTCCAGTCCTGGTGTTTCCCTAACTAAGCGTGGTGAAAGTGTTTGCCATGCTGATCTCTTGCATGTGGGCTTTGTGGCACCGACGTGTCTTCAGTGACAGCTGTGTTGATGAAA
Organism: Pseudotriccus pelzelni; assembly: GCA_035584735.1. NCBI lineage: Eukaryota > Metazoa > Chordata > Aves > Passeriformes > Tyrannidae > Pseudotriccus > Pseudotriccus pelzelni. The sequence goes on along the minus strand of JAWMRA010000002.1, from coordinate 2,548,977 downwards.
ACCCCTTTGAGCTCCCACTTGCTGAACTCTCCTGCCCTCCTTGGTTGGAAAGGGAGTTTAAGATGCTCCTGGGGGTAACAGGGAGCTGTGGCACACTTTGCTTCTGACTCTGCCTGACCTCTGGTACGCTACGGTTTTGTGGCTCTGTTGTCCTGTGTGTAGAGTGATGATATGGATTATCCACGTCCAGTTTGGTGAGTCTTATTTTTCACAGACTGAGCAGAGGGAGGTTATTTCTCCCATGGAGCCTGAGAGGTTCAAGGCATCCGATGTTGCCACCGTCCAAGGTAGTTGTACCCAGAGCTGAGCTGCTGAATCAGCTGAGAAAATTCATGGGGGTTTTGGGAAACAGCTTTTGAATTTGCTAATAGTTCTTTTCTTCTGGAAAGCATCTGGCTTTGGAGAGAAAAATGGGGTTTAGGGCCTTATATTCTGAAATAAGCACTTTACATCAAAGTTACATATGTAAGGTATGCAGCATGTAGGGACCTGTAAACAGCTCAGGATCCCTCTAGAATAGGGTTTTAAAATTGTGATCTATCATCTTGGAAGCCTGTGTGCATTTTGTGAGAAGGTCCATAAAACACAAGGAAGAAAAAAGGTTTGCTGTTCAGACATACATTTTCTACGTGCGGTTGCAAGCTTTCACTGCAAAATTTCTGGAGCCCGTGAACTGAAAAAGATTAAATCTGTTCTTTTGGCAGCTCTGTCTTATATTGCAAACCCTTGTGAGGGCCCTGGGCATGGAGGAAAAAAAAAGTTATGCAGTAAGAGGAAACAATGGGCAAAGTGATTACGGCTTCACAGGTTTGTTTGTATACAGTTGGGAACAGGCTGTCTTTGCCTTGGAGGAGGTAGATTTTCAGGAGCTGAACATCCGTGGCACCAGCCAAAATCATGGGAGCATTTTTTACTTTTAAGTATGTGGAACATCTGTAGGTCCGGTAAAAAAATAAATTAAAAATCCTGCATGACTTGACATGGCGGGAGCCAGTATAAATGATTGATGAGCCAAATGTAGATGGAATTTCATCAATTTAGAGCTTAGTTCATCTGCCACTGGAAACTCTCTGACCTATAAGAAGCACTGTCATTCCCTCTGGCTTGGTGCAGGAGTGCAGGTGACTTGCCTGCTCTTTTTCTGGGCTTGGTGTCTTAGAATTCTTCTTGAAGAGGAGTTGTGAACTTTTCAAACTTTTTTTTTTTTTTTTCAAGAGGAGGTGAATGGGGGTGGGCTGAAGGGGACTGTGCTGTACTTGCCATTTCTGTTTCACTTTTCAAGATTTTCTCAGCCCTCAAGGCAGGATGACCTTTAGCAGCCTCAAAAATGAAGGACTGTTGAGTGATTTTTCATTTTATGAGATATATAATACAGGTGGCTAATAAATAAAATACTGTGATGGGCAGAGAACTCACCCAGATGTCAGGCAGGTGAAGAGCACGTTCCCAGTTGAGAACTGCCGTGTGGAGCTTGCCATCACTGTCAGCTTCTCCCTGTGCCTGTATGTCCACATACTGCGGGGGAGCCGATGGTCAAAGACGACAAAATAAAATAGTTTCACTGCTGAAAATCATAAGGAGAGGAGAAATGAGTGTAAACAACCCTGCAGGTTGTTCCTGTCTGCGCCATGTGGTCCTCAGTCCTACCCTCCTGGTGAGGTCCAGTTGCTACATTGAGAGAGAGGATGGGAACAGCGGTGAGAGCGAGGGGTAACAGCAGCATAAGCCTGGTGGTAAACTGCGGAGAGATGTGAGTGTATTCAGAATGAAAGGTGAGATTTGATCCAGCTCCTTGAAGATTTCTGCATTCATTATTTCAACTGTTGTAAAATCCTGCAATGCCTCTGTAGGAGTTACATTGGGTTAGGGACTTGCATTCGTGTTACCTGGGCACGAACTGCGGGATTTTTCACCTGAAAAACCCCATCAAGAGTGGAATGTTTCATGGGTAACTAAAGGGATTCAGCTGCTTAGCTGCTCTGAAGCCACAAGGGAGTCCCATGGGTGTACAGCCTTAGGTTAACTTTCTGAAGCCTGGCTGGAAGCTGTCACTCTGCCTAGACCTGGAGATGTCGGAGAGACGCCACCTGACAGGCCTAGAAATGGGTGGTTAACAATCTAATTGTTGGAACTACTTTAGTCACCAGTTTTTAGGGGAAAATAAGTAGATAAATACTAGGGTTAGTACTGTAGATGGGAAAAAGGGTATTCCAGATAAAGTGTGCTTGCAGATAAAATGGGTTGAACAAGACAAATGACTCCATGCTGTGCTCAGTCTTGGTGCTGAGCTGGATCTGACTTCTCTACATTCACTGACTTCAAGCTGCCCGTCTGCCCTCTGCTTCATTTCCTGCAGTTGTCAGCTTCTGGCAAAGCCTGTTGAAGTTGCTGTGGCTTTTCCCCCCCCCATAATTTAAGTGCCTTATTAACTAAACTGGGGTCTGATGTAATTTCTGTAAAATCTGGGTGTGTTGATTTGGTGTGGTAAATTCTCTCCCTAAATGCCTGTTGTTTGAATGCCCACTGGTGCTGTTATTCTTCACTCCCCCCTTTTTTTTTTTTTAGAAATTATTAATTTTTTTTTTTTGTTCAGGCTGTTGTTGGTGTGGTAGAAGTCTGTCACAATGAAAACTTTTCTGTAGGGTGACCCCTGCACTCAGCGTTTCTCTTCCATAATAGTGATTAATGACAGCACAGCGTTAAAATTAGGCTTTTTAGCAGAGCTGGTTGAGTGCAAAAGCATTTAAAGGTGTATCATCACTCAAAAATCAGATTTAGGGTTGTAAATTGAACTTGCACTGTCTTTGGAGTTAGATGCTATCTGGTAATTTCCCTCCATTTGCTGTCGTGGTGTTTCCTGCTCCCAACTGCCGATACCTGCTCATGCAGCGACCTGCTGTTGGGGTTAAGGGCTGGTAGGGACACCATTTGGTCCTGGAGAGGCTGGTTCAGCATGAATAGCAGAGAAGAGTCTTCCCTTCAGGAGTATATAAAGAAAAACAGCAGAAAAATGTCTGGTTTCCACCCCCCCCCCCTTCCGTTTTCCCCCATCTCTTACGTCGGGAGACTGCAGGCTCTCAAATGATTCTGGGCTGTAATTGGAAATCGAGTCCCTTGCTTTTAAAATCTTTTCATAAGACTCTCTCCTACTTCATTAAATCATTAAATGAGTTTAGCAGGTATTAGTTTTGAGCTTTATTAATTGTGACTTGTTTTTCATTATGAGATAATTGTCAGTCACGAAACATAACTGCTGTAACTTATCTAAGCAGACAAAAGTTTCCAGGAGGCAGGGAGAAAGGAAATACAAAAAGGTCGCTTGTCTTAAAACTTACTGAAATAAATCCTTGCTAGAGGTATTTCAGCATTCTTGATCTGGTTTGGGATTGAAAACCAGCAGCTTAAAAGCTTCAGGACCTCTGGCAGGAATTCGGTGAAGAACATGGTACATTTATGGTTTGAGTTGACTTTGAATATATCCAGTCCTACCTTCAACAGAAAATATTTCCAATTTCGAAGCTTTCTTGGTTAGGTTGTTTTATGAGAGCTGTCCACCTTCTTGAAGGCTTGGAGTCTACTGGAAACTGCCAAGGGAGATCCAGTTCACTTTGAGACCTGGCGCTGCTTGCAGCCGGAATTGCTCTTTATTTTCACATGCCGGGCAAATTCTGTGTTTTCTGTGGGTCCCCCTGAGTGTCTCAAAGTGCCCCCCCCCGTGTTGAGGGGTACGACAAGGCTCGTGAGCAAGCAGAGCGTGGGCTCAGAGGTTCAGCAGTCCCTGCAGTGACAAAAGAGAGATGGGTACCGAAGAGTGCCGGGCCTGCCTGCTCTGCGTTGACAAGAGCAGTGCAATTTATCTTGAGCTTTTTTTCAGGAACTTCTGGGAAACAAACTATGCATAATTTTAAAGATGCTTTCATGAAACAATTAGGCTGCATTAAATCATTTCTGCTTTAGTGTGTAGCATAGATAGACCTTGATGCACAACTCCAGGGACTGAAGAACAAATCCAAGCTGCAAACCCTGTTTGGAACTAACGCCTGGTAAATACAGTTTAAAGGTTTTTTTTTTGGATTCTCAGTTATTAATCTAAATGTAATTCATCCTTCCACTCAGAAGAAATTACAGTTGTAATGCCAACATTTGCAAGCAGTTGTGAGTGATACTAGTAGCCTCTGAACACCCATTCTTTACTGAAAATAGATTTACCACTGCCAAGTGATAAGATAAAAATCTGTTCTGCAGATGATGGCTTCTGGAACATAAAAAAAAAGAATAGTTTCTGAGAATCCTGAGAATAAAAAATATGTGGTCTTTTAGGGACTGTGTCTTAGACACCACAGTGCTGCTGTGATTCCAGTAGCCTGGCATTTCATCTGTTGTTTAATGGGCTAACAGAGTAAAATATCACCCTGTAATGATTCTTGAATGTGTGTGGGTTTCTTTATAGCCTTTCATGGAGCTGCAGGCTTCAATTTTGTCCTGAAGAAGCTCCCGATATAAATTGGTAATAGATCAGTAAATCAGATAAGTCCTGCTGGGTGGGGAGAGGAGAGGGCTGGAGCAGAGGAGGGATGAGCAGCCACCAGTTATGGCAGCATGTCTGGCTGAGCCCCTGCAGCCTCGCTGCTGCTCTCAGCCTTCTCTTCCCTCCCTGGTGCTGGGGGCCTGTCACCTGGTGGGCAACGGGGAGCTTGTTGACTTTTCACTGAGGCTGGAGTGAACAAATGCATCATCTCTAAACTGGGGAGCTCAGAGTCATTCCTTGAAGCACTCACAGGGGGATTCACCTGGTAAACTCTTTATCTGCTGTTCTTTACTTCATTAATGGAAGTGGTTCATTCAGGTACTTCTACTGCAAATGTAATCTGAGGTAAAAGCTGTTATACAGAGTGAACTTCAGAATTAGAGCCTAATCCTCTGTATGGCAGGACCCTGCTGTAGAACATTTAGCACACTGTGTTGGAATGGATGTGAAAGCAAAGAAATTCCCTGTAACAGCCACTATTAATGTGAAGGTAATGTAAGATAGTAAGCTGACAGCCAGGCCTGAGCTTCTGCAAAGAAAGTCAGCATTATATTTGGTATTACAAAGAGAGTATCTCATGACGGGGTGCGAAGTTGTCCCCTTGGCTGTAACATTGCACCCAGTTTTGGACTGAACAAAAAAGGAGAAGGATGAAAAGTTTGGAGTAGAAGAGACGTGGGACAGAGCAAGACTGCCAGTGTAATATGTAAAAAGTGCTGCAGAGAAGGGCATTTAATGAGCCTTAAATGCCAGCCGGAAGGACAGAAGGTAGGAGTTAGAGGGTATCTTTGTAACGCTGAGGATGGCGAAGCATTGCAATAGATAAACTAGAGAGATTGCAGGATCTTCATCACTGGAAGGTGTTTGTAACAAAAGCAGTTTAAATAGGGCTGTGTGTTTGTCTCAGAGATATAGGATGTCTGTGTCAGAAACCTGTAGAGGTGAAGTGGGGTTAAGTCTGGCTATATGTACCCTGAGCAACATGTGAGTTAGAAAAGAGTGCCTCTGACTTCAGGCAGACTTCGGGTTCAGACTTCTGTAACCATTTTAAAGTTTCCTAGGAGTAACCCCAGGTTAGTAAAATAATTTTGCGTTTCTTTTGATGTAGCCAATGAGCATTTTTTGGAGACAGGATTTACTTCTCCTTTATCTGGTTGGTGACAGAAACTGAGTTACCAGGTTAGGATTTTTTTAAAAAGCCTTGCTTGTAATCTGTACTCATTCATAAGCAGATGCAGTTTCTTCTGAAAGCTGATATATATCTTTTGCTTACAACCCCAGGAAAAGAAACAGATATTCTCCTGTGTGTACTTGGGAAGCTTCTACCACAGATTGCGATTCACTGCACTCAGTGGAGTTTGAGATTGTGCAAAGCCAAAGAGCTCTTTTATGGAGTCAATGGAAATGTTTTTTAGGGCTTTTTTATCTAGCATCTTCCTAAGCAAAGTTGTCACTTTCCTCTCTGCTTACAAACTGTACCAGAAGCTAAATGGTATGTGCTGGAGTTAATCAAAACACTGAACCTGATGGGGTTCCTGTCATTGTCTTCAGCTCTCCCTAAAGGATGAGGGCAGCTGGAATTAACTTAGCAGAGTGAGGAGGAGCAAGTACTGTATTAGGGTTATTGTCCAAAAGATCTGTGCACCTTGGCAGGCTGATTTGTTTATAATCACCTTGCAAGAGCACAAAGTGAGCGATCTGGCTGCAACGCTAAAACCATTAGGAAGGAGGATTATGGTAATGAATGCAGGTTGACGTGGAGAGCTCTCCCAGTCTCTCTGCACAACAACTGTGAGGGATCCCCCCAAAATATGTCTGCTTTTGGCTGGCTGTCAAGTCCAAAATGAAACACCTGTGTGCAAGATGAATTCATGGCTGTGAGTGCTAGCTAGTTGTCTGTGGTCCTGACCACCTGCCAGGCTTCAGGAACTTGCATTTATTTGTGTTTGTGTATATTTAATACCTAGTTGTGATTTGTTTGTTGTGCTTTTTTTCCTGAGTCATCCGTAGTAAGGGTCGAGCAGTTTGTGAATGTTTTTTGTGCACAAGGTGGTGTGGCAGGGAGTGGGAGGCGTATTCATACTCGGCTTATTTGCCTTTAATCTAGACCCCTCTGCTAACATTTCAAGCAAGTGCCTGTGGTAGTTTTGGACTTTGCAGCTTCGTTTTTTGTTTTAGTGAGCTTGGACTGCCTCTTAAAACCATTCCCTGCATAAGCACTCAGCTAACCTGGATGCCGCTCCTCAACACAGAGGGGAGGATTCAAGGTCAAACTTGATGGTACTACCTCATTTTCCTTTAGTTCTATTAGCATTCACAACTGAGACTCTGTTGTGCTTCAGTCTCACGGCAGAAATATATAGGCTCTCCATGAAGATAGGATTCCATATGTACCGCTTTCGGTGAAATCTGTTTGTCTTCGCAGTTGGCCAAGAATAAATAAAACAGCCTTATGGTTCCCCTGAGTATACACTATATGCTTCAATTATTGGTGCATTATATTAGTAGCAGATGCTACATTCCCCCATATCAAAGGGAAGAAGATTTCTGAACAGTAAAACCAAATTTTTTGCTTATGTGCCGTAATTATCACCATTCCTTCATTTCAGAGGCATCTGTCTGACGTACCCTAATTGTGATGCGTTGTATTACCATTTGCATTACATTTTGTTCCTGAAAGTAGCAGTGGCAGTGGTGGTTAAGGTTGCAGGGAGGTTTCTGCTCTGTTCAGGTACTCTGAACCTTGCCTTGTAGCATTTTCTTTTTAGCCTGAATTGTTTCAGGCATGTCTTCTGGGCTTGTCAAATTGCCAGTTTCCCCCAAGAGACCTGGTGTGGATACAGACCTTCCTGCTGCTTGAGAGCTATCCAGGGCAAGGGCTGGACAGATGTACAGTTCTGGTATCTCCAAACATCATTTGATTTGCTTTTACTTCTCTTAAATACATTACTACCATGAATTTTGTCTCTCCTTTAGAGTTCTGGGCAAGGGAACCTATGGATTCACTTGTTCTCAAACTACTCCACAGAAAGTTTACAGGGTAAACGGAAAAAACCTACAGAAGTGACATGAGAACGAGCCTTTTTGCTGATACTGTCTATTTCCTGTAGGCTATGGTATGAAATAAAACAGGCAGTTTTCAATAATTTTAACAGGCTTTCTCCCCAAAGGACATAAAACTTACTCTTCTTCAGTTTCTTAGCCCACAGCTCCAGCGTGCAGAAATTCTGCCCCTCATCTCTTGCAAAACCCAACTGAGAACTGCTCTGCAGTGTCACCTCCCTTTCATTGTAGGCAGAGTGATGGTAACACCATCAGATTCTTGTACCCATAAAACTTTTCTGATATACTTCTAGCCTTGGCACGCTTCTCCCTGGCATGTTCTGGCCCTCAGGAGATCAGCTCTTGGTAATTTTTCAGATTCACCTGTGTTCGCTGTGAGCCCAAACGTGTTCCTTACCATCGGATTTCATCCATGTTGCCCTTTGCAGCTTGAACCTTACTGGTCTGGGATGGCATTTCCCCCCTTGTTTAACACACAACTGCATCCTGCTCTGCACCTGTCCCTGCACGAGAGCCGATGTGATGGAGGCGGCTTTGCAGGGGGACAGGCGGAGAACGAGGACTCGAGCGTGCGAGTAGCTGCAGCCCCGCTCAAAACTGCCGCGTAAATACTGTTCCCCTGAAAAACCTCTTGTGAGTTCTCTTTGGAGGTGCGTTTCACTCTAATTCCCTGCCCTACCTGCAGCGTTCAACCAGCATGGCTGCAGCAGGAGCCTGGCTAATAGCAGACCTTTTTGGAGACAGGCGGTTAATGGGAACGGTAGCAGGCCCTGAGGTGTGTTTATACAGTCGGTCTCGCTTCCTCCATTCCTGTGATGTATTAACTACTTCGGAAGTTTCCCAGCTGTTTCAGGGGATAAATAATGGCAGCGGGAGCCCATATTTAACCTTCACTGTTCAGGTTGCGTGGCTCTGTAGTTGTCTTTTATGTGCATGGCTATCTGGGAAAGGATATCTTCAGACATCCTCCTGCTCTCTCAGCTGTGCTGTTCCCCCTCTCTGCCTGCTGCCATGCACTTGGAAAGCCACAGCCACTCGTGTTTGTGTCGGTCAGAGAACGGCCTTCATCCCCTGCGTTTATGGATGCACCACAGTCTGGAGGCTGGCTCCCCCAGCAGCACTCAGGGAGTTCCCAGAGGCTCTCTCAGCAATGCCTTTTTGCATCCCTTGTCTCCAAGTTATCTGCTTAGATGTAGCCTGTCACTCACTTTTGTTGTCAGTTTGTTTTCCTTTAGCTCAGTGACTGTCAAGTAGAGGTGATTTGAGTTGTTTTTCTTTATTTCAGGCAACGATAAATAGAGATGCTTTGGATAAAAAGCACTGAATGTGAGCTGTAAGATTCCCAACACTTCTTGCTTCCCGAAAAGGCTCCAGTCTGGAAAAGTCCTGGCCTAGCATGAAACAATTTAAGGCATTAGCTGTGACAGTGTTGCACCAGTCTGTGCTTGGGAGTCAAATGCAGCTATGCTGAGACATCTTGGTGATCCCTGCTTTAACTCAAATGTTACTTACCTGGGATTAAATCTTCTGGTTTTAAATGGATGGAAAAGAAAGAATCTGATGTTTGGGTAGGCTGAACCTCCCCTTGGTCACCATGGATAGCACTGTCACTGAATGGCATATGAGCATTTCATGTATTGTGGGTCTGAAGATATTAAATACTACAATATCTGGAAATAGAAAGGAAAAAAAAAAGGTGTCTATTCTGCTTTATTTTGGGCCACAAAACCATCATTGTATATGACCCTAGAGCCGTAAAAATAGAAGACTGCATTTGGGCAAGTGGGGCTGAGTGCATAGCTGCTGGTCTGCTGGTGTTGCTGACATCAGGCAGGGAGCTTGGCTCTGTGGAAGATACTGTTGTGCTATTTGGGGTGACTGCAGAGAGGTGAGGGGTGTTGATATGCACCATCAGTGCATAACGTGATGTCTTTTGTCCTTAGCTGTTGCTCATTATCTGCAGTAATGAGTCACCTGTACAAAATGCAGGGACCAGAAAGTTCTTCTCCCATGGTAGGAAGTCAGCTGTAGAAAAGCCACAAGTGTGGGGAGGGGAAGAACAGGCAGCATTGCTCTCCTTCACATTTACAGAAGGAAGAGGATTACTTTGGTTACCACTTCTCTTTCTGTCAAATGCCGTGGTGCATTAAAATCTGATTGAGGGAATAGGTGTCGCAGGGTGCTATACAAATAATGTAGAGATAGTCCAAGTCCTCGTGGTCTTGCAGCCCAGCATTTGGACAGCAACAAGTAAACAGGGGCAAATGAGATAGAAAAAGAAGGTGGCAGATTGCAGCAGAGGCACGTGGGCATATGTGTTTATTTTGACCGTGGAGTTGATGGCCTCAGGTGCTTGAATGGCCATATAACAAACTATATCCAATGACCATCCTAGTCTTTAGTAGCATATGAGAGTACACAGATAATTCGAAGTAATATTAGGGAAGATTATGTGACTGGGCAGAGAGAAGAGACAGCTCTGTGACCACTGCGGGTCTCCTGAGACCTGCTGTTTGGATTCTGTGATGAAAAGTTTTGGTAGAGTACTTTGCTGCAAATTTCCCTGGTTTTGCTTGTCTTACTGCTTTACATGTGCTGAGTGCCTCTGTCTCAAGCGTTTCACCAAGGTACCAGCTCCAGGAGCTGCAGGCTGAGACATCCCTACCCTTGCAAAGTACGCGTGAACTTTAGGATCATTCGGAAGATACAGCAGTCTTGCACTTCAGTTTTTGTCTGATTCTAAATTTCAAAATGGAAAGGGTTTCTTCATGATGGTTCAAGGGTACTCACCTTTGTTACGTTCACAAAATGAAAATTCATGCTGTTCCAAAACAAATTGACTTCTGTCCTTGGTAGAGAGATGAGCGCGATACTATTTTCTCGTGCCTCTGACTTGGAGGTTATAGAATTATTGTTGCTAACTGTAAATTATATCCTTGATTATAAACAGTGCTGGAACATTTTGTTTTAAAGTACCAGGTTTGGGACATGTGCAGTTTATTCAAGACTGGCTTTGAAACCCTGAATCCACTATCTGCCAGCTAGAAAGAGCCTTTTGCTTTAATGAAGTTATGGGAGCTGTGATTTACTGGGAAATAATCTGAAGCAAACTTTCAGTAGAGAGTTTTTATGCACTTCATACTCTGCTTGTTCTCAGTCCATCTCCCCTTGGACTCTCAGCAGTATCTGGTAAGAGAAGCTCATCTCTGTGTGACTTGGGGTTAGAGGTGTATGACCCAATCGACCAGACAATTCAGTGTGGTTGCTCCATTCCTAGTGACTTCACTGGACTTGTACCCGCAGTTAATAAGAAAGATCTTTCCTCCCTCAATTGGAAGCATAAAAAAAGAATGTGCATTTTCAGCTTGGGAGCAAGTCTTGAAAAATCAACTATCTTATTTGAGCGTATTTGGGGTCCAGTTTTCCTTTAAAGCCAAAAAAGCATCCTTGCATCATCAGGATCCAAAAACCATTTTGATAACCTTGTCTGAGCAATAAAGCAGTCACAACTCTCTGTGCTTTTCCACCTCTTAAACAGGTGAAAGTTAGCAAGCGCTGTTACATCTCTCTTTTGAGTTGCTGGTTTTATTTGACTCCAGAGGGATGGCAGTGGAGGATCCTTGCTCTGCTAATGAGTAGTGCTCAGAATCCCTTTAAGCCCCTTGGAAGCTCAATAGCTGAACAGGTAGCCCCCTCTGATGTCTGCAAAGCTCTGCCGCTGCATCCTCCCTGCTGCGCCTGGCGATAAGGCACAGCTTGAATCCTCAAATGCCACTGGGAGGATGATCAGTCTCAGTCCAGCCCTCCTTCTCTTGCCCAGACGACTTCTACTGAGAAAGAGAAGGACGTGTAAGAGCAGCGGCTTTAGGGCGCGGGAATTTGGAAGGTGGTGGAGTTAAAAATCAATCATGACCCACAACAAAGGGCTTGCGACTTCTTCTCCGGCAGCGTTACTGCTGTGCGGTCCCAAAAGCAAGTAAAAAACCATAAATGCACACACAAGCGAAAAAGAACATTTTTGTATTCTTATTATTATCCTCAGTGGAGGAAAAAACCTGCTTATTCTATCCACTCACCAGGCAAACTGAAGTTAAAATAAGATAGAGGGGATCCTACTTATCTGATGTTTGCAGCAATGCTGTACAGGTGATATGCAGGAAGCCATGCACGTAACACCAAATAAAATCTAACATTAATCCCCGAGAAACTTCTTACAGACCTGAACACAAGATGCTATGGATTTTAATCAAGGAGGGGGTTTTGACTGATGTATTTTGGATCTTTCCCTTTGTTTCACTAATTTCAGCAAATGGAACATTTTCAGGCATTGACCTGATTCTGCCAGCTTTTTAAAGGGGAGTAAGACTTAATGTTTCAAGGTTTGGATTTTTTTTTTTTTTTAATTTTAGGGATGGGTTGACCCCCCTCAAATTCTCCTTTTTGCTGGGATTTTCCATGCCATTTGAGAAGTGCTTGTACCTATATGACTCTCTAACATTGTGAGGCAGATACTTTAAAGATAGGACCTAAAAATCCTGCTTTGTGTCAAAATATATTTTCTGGCAAATCACGCTTCAGTGTTTGGGATGTAGCTCTTTATACTACCTGAAATCCAGGTAGTGATTAAATGCTTGACTGGTCCATAAGTACACAGAAAAAAGGCTTGGAAGTTTTAAAATTAGAGGTGAATTCTAACAGGGAGGTTACTTCAGTTGATGCTGCTTAAACTAAGAAGAGATACCTTGTTGCTGTTACGGATTTGACAGGCTGTTGAATTAAAGGCTTCAAAAACAGTAACAAAAATTCTTTTATTTCAGGCTTGGTGGTGTCTTGCACCTTCCTGACCTTGAAACCGTGTTGCTATCTTGCTTTCTTATTTGGCGTTCCTCCGCTGGCTTTTATTTTACTCCTTGGTTTGGCAGATCCCACAACTTTATTTGATGTTGAGAATACCGCTTGTCTGTCCCTCTGAACTCTTTTCCAGGTGAAGATTTTGGATCTGTGAGTCTTTCCTTTGCAATAGCGTTTTCTCTCCTCTGGTATTTTGGAGACCTCTCGATTTAGGGCACTCAAAATTGGGATTTCACCCCTGTTGCTCCAGGAGCAGAGGTGGATTTGAGCAGCTGGGGGACAAGTGTGAGCCGTGGGGGGAGAGGGCCTGAATTCAGCTCAAAATCTGGTGCCAGGTGAGGTGCTGTTTTCGCACATACACCCTTGGGCAGACAGTAATTCTGCACCGACATACAGAAGGTGATCAAGGTGATCTGTAGCCACATGACTGAAGGCAAAATACAATCGACAGATATTGTTACACCCAGAATATCCCTCAAATGAAAAAAGTGTTGTCAGAGGTGATTTCCCCAAGCCAATTTTCCTTAAGCTATAGACTCCTTCAGAATCAAGTGATATAGCAATGGCAATGATCTGATGGGGGAAAAAAAAAAGAGAGAGAAGATGGCTGGATTTTCTGTTAAACTTCTTTTTTTTATTAAACGCAATAGTCTGCAAAACATGGAAATCTCCTTCCTGTCTGTTTTTACATCAGAGCAAAGGCTTAATGTCTGCGTGTACTCCAGGTCTGCTCTTTGCAAGGTGATTTATCTGTGTCAGGTTTGCTGCATGTCTATAAAACCAGGAGTGTGGCTGAGTAAATTAGAACTGAATGAAAAGTTTTTTGTCTGGGGACCAACAAGATGAATCTATCATATAAAACGAATCTGAGTTTTTGCCGGGTAGTGTTGCTTGATAGTGTTTCACGTTATTTCTTACAAGACTCTATAAGAGTTGTAGCAATTTCTCCCAGCTGGGAAAAGGGAGATTTTTCCAAAGTTCATACACTTACTTTTTTTAAAGTCCAACCGAACTTTAACAAATAACAGTGTTAACTCCAGATCTAGAAATAGGTTCTTGTCTGCTGTTCTGTGAGCTGTCACTAGCAGAGATTTTATTTCAGGATGAGAAAGAAAGGTACATGTGCTTTCCCCTTGCATTTATGCCTTAAATCTCTTGTGTTGCCTCTCAAATCAAACACTGAAATGCTCTTTGGAGAATTTCCCAGTAGCAATGCAGAAGACAGCTTTTGTTTTCAGTTACATTCTTAGGTTAGAATAAAGGTTTAATTAATTTCTTCCCTGAAGTTGGGGTTTGAAATGGTACTCAAATACAGTGATTAATTTGATTACTCTGAGTTTTTTTCAGCAAAAATTAAACATGTTGGGGAACCCATCTGCTATTTTGCCTTTTTATGGTTGAGAATGTCATTGATCTGTTGAATTACAGGATTGGAAAAATGTGATCAGTGTTTGCACACAACCTAGTAGCAGCCTGTAAGAGCGGGAGCGGGAGGGAGATGGTATTGCACAAAGTCACTCCTTTCAGTCACAGTTCACTCCTGTTTACTGAGTCTTCTTGAACTCTTGCAGTTGAACACCTGCTTCTGGAATCTGCAGAATCAGAGCCTTGGCCAGCTCTGCAAGTAGCCCCAGTGCTATTTGGGTTCCCCTCGGAAGGAGCTGGGTTGCTGGCAGTGCTCCCACCCCACGGTGCTGCGTGGTTCGGGCGTGCTGGGCCAGTTGCCGTTGGCTAAAAGGTTTCTCTCACCTCACCTGGGTGGCTTTGGCTCTGCATGAGGGGAGATGTCCGAGCAGGAGGAGTGGCCCTGTGGCCGAGGCTGTGTGAGGGGCGCGGATGAACCCAGTGCTGGGGCACCGCTGGGAGAGGAGGGGCAGAAGGGAAGGTGATAAGGGAGAAGGACAGATAAGGAAGGAGAAGCATCGCCAGGAAAAACCTTGAGGGCAAGGACCAGGCGCCTTCCCTGGCGAATAACCCTCTCCCTGGAGTGCTGTGCTCAGTTATTACCACGTACAAACAGCGCGAACCCTGGGCACTGTGTGAATATATAACCAGGAAACCCAGGCCCATAGGTGGAAATTATCGACTGAACTGACAACAATAAAAAAAAACAACCCAACCTTGCAAGGTCTTCAGATCCTCTGTGAATAATTCCACCTCTCTTTTCCCATCACTTTTGGTGGTGTTTTCCAGCAGGTGGTACGGTAAGCACAACAGAGAGGAAATCAAAAAGGCGGGGTAATCCTCAAGGGTCTGCATACAACCTTGATACTTTAATGAAGCAAAAGTAATCTGTCTTTAAGAGAAAGATTTTATTTATTCAATTATATTGGATTGAAATTTGTTAATATCTAATATCCTGTGTGCTGGGAATAGCTAGTGAAAGAGTTGCAGCCCCAGCCTTTTTCCAGATATGATTTCAGGGGTGGTTCAAGTACATTTCCTCAAGGAGAAGCAGCATGAGATGAGAAAGAATTCAATCAGTGTTCTTAAAAAATCTATGAGAAGCCAGCTTTTTTGACTGTAATATCAAGTTAGCGCCTTACAATAAATGGCAGAAGAAAATCATAGATATCCTGTGGTTCGTGAAGGAAGATCTTTCTTCTGCAAAAGTCTGTGCTTGCACTCAGGCAGGCTTGGTGGTGGCAGAACACTGTTAGTTGGAAGAAAGTTCTGTGGAATGAGGGGTAAGGATGGTCCAGTGCCAAAATACAGTTGTCTGGCAACTCTGACTCTCAGCTTTTGGTTCCTCTGCCACGTATTCCTGGTACACTCAAGGCTGAGACGTGTAAGTGCTGTAGTAATTCAGGGATGGAGTTAGTAGGGTTGCTTTTCTGATAACAAAGGGCAGGTGCCAAAGCAAGTGAGTTGCAAACCTTCATTGCCCTTTGCAGCCACACTTCTCGTTACCTTTCCTAAAAGCATTTCAGGATTCTTCTGACGAGTGGCCCAGAATTAGGGAGGATAGGTTAGGATCCAAAAAAAAAAAAAAAGGAAGAGCAAGGGATGTAATTGGAATAACACAAGAAGAAGGAGGAGCTGCCAGATGGGATTTCAGATTGCACAAACTATTGTGCCATGATGCATTCAGCTCTTTTTTATGTGAAAATCCGTGTGCTGACAGCATCACAGAAGGGGAGGAGCTTTTGGAAAGAGGCATCTCAGCCTCAGAGCAGGGGTATGTGCCCTGGCATCCCAGGTGGTCAACACTGTTGGTAAATGGAATGCAGAGAAGATGAAAAAAGGAAAGGAATTTTGGGACCATCATTTCCACTTCTGTCATTAGAAAAAAAGTCATGAGCAAGATGTGTTTTCAAGTGAAAAGCAAGCAGGTGTATAATATCACTACAAAGTACCTGAAGGAAAGATCATGATAGAATCAGGCTGAGAGAGAAGCAGTTATGGCTGTGGAAAAATAATCCTGGTTGTTTTCCTACTCAGGTACAGGTATGTGGAAGAATATCACAGCATGGCAATGAGGTGATACTTGTCATTTGTGTGACAGAGACAAATTAGAATCCAGCCATCTCAGGGTGGGAACGATTTTCGTGAAAATTAATGACTTGATTAGAAGGAGAAATGAAGCTTCTTCAAGGGGACATGCAAATAAAGGAGGAATCACTAAAACTGTCACCTGATGTAAAGCGAACATTACACAAAGAAAGATTGGTGGGATATTGTACAAAGACAAATTTGATGTGATATTAATCATATAGCACCAGTGGGAACAAAGAGGAGAGGCAGAGGAAGGATTCAGGTGTATGTCTGATTCAGGGAAGTGTTTGCTGCTGAAGTAGGGGATGAGTATCCCGTTCCCAAGCAAGGTGGATGCATCCTCTGTGCCCCCAGACCGGGCTACTGACCACTCTGCAGTGAATTTCTCAGGTCCTGTATTTTTCTGGGTGGTGCTTCCAGCCCTGTGGAAGAGACTGGCCTCCTTTAATCCAGAGGCAAGGGTAACAGATGACCATTAATTTTAGCAAGTGTTTATATTTCCCCATGGCAAATCTGCAGAGCATGGTTGGGTCTGTATTGGGGAATTTCTGCCACCTTTGGGGAAGGGTGGGGCCACAAAGAACAAAATCCAGGGGCAAATAATTTCAGGTTCAAGCCCACCCTTACCTTCCTGGGGAAGAAATATGCTTGAGGACGAGCAAGGCAGCTGCACCAAAAGCGATGCTTGTCTTACGCAAGAGTTTTTAGTGCATTAATGACTACAGACATGCACATAGCATGTTCTCAGAGGGTCTTGGTTTGAGTTTGAGGGGTGCCTGAGAAGTTTTATTAAGTTTTCTCTGAGTCCAAATAACGTGTAAGGTGTATATTTTTCTTCTTCTGTCTCATTTCCTTGGGTGTGGAGAACTCCAGGCCTTTCAGCCTGATGGCGGTAACACAACAGGACGCAAAGGTGTTCATCAGAGACTGGGTTTTTTTCTCATCCAGCACTACCAGTGGGAAGGAGACTGATGCCCAGCCAGCTCTCTTGATTATGTGTTTTGCCGAACGCGGGTTTGGTGGGAATTTGTCACGGCAAAGTGAGGGATCTTGCAGATCCCTAAGAGGAAACGAAAGGCTAGTGCCGTGCATTGGGTAGCACCAGCAGCGTGGAGGCAGCTGTGTTGCCCGCAGGATGGGGATGCTGGGGACAAGGCGGATAGATTGGTTCTGCTGGGAAGCATTTTTTTTGGCCCATGTATCTGCAGGCTCTGCCAGAAGCCCTGGAACAGTTTTCATACTTTGAGACAGATTTTGACAACGTGATGGCTTAGATTTTGTAAGTGATAAGGAAAGCGTATGTTGCTGAGCATATGATGGCTTTCCCCTGGATGGTAGGACGCTGCTGAGGCAGGATTTGTGGCTCGTTTTATGGGCAAGAGGCACCTTCTTTCATTTCCAGTTTCTGCCCACATGTTCTTAGTCTACCTACTTCAGAAAATGCCATTTTTAGTGTTGGTAAGGAACCTGACATACTTGGGTTTCTGGCTGCATCACACCTGTATCAGAACAATCTCCAATATACTCCCTCTGGGCCAAGCACTGCCACCTGCAATTCCCTCTGTCTGCAGGATGGCTGTGGTATGTTCTCTTTTGCCAGGGAAATAAATGTACTTTGCTGGTCCGTACAGGACATTTGTTTTGCTGAGATGAGGGTGATGGCTTCATGCAAAGCCACAAGAATCCGTGTGCAGTTTTCATTCTGAGCGTTGCAGGCATCCCTGGAGCTGCCCGGTTTGTCTTGCACAAACACCCTCATAATGCTCACGTTTAGCAGGCAAGCTGGGTGCACGTTTCGGTGCTTTTCAAGCCTGATCCTGTGCGGTCACTTTATCCTTGGTTTGTTGGTTTGTTTATCTTTAAGAAGACGATGCTAGATGCCCCTCCAGGAGTCAGGAAACACTCTGTGTTAATAGCAGAGTCAACTAATTTTCCAGCTGAGAATTCCTCTTGATTTCCAGCAGAAAGTTTGGAAGCCTCCACCTTTTTCCTTTTGTTTGAAAGTAGTCACTGGGACTGTCTTCTTATTACCCGTGTATATTTGAACGTAAATTACATCTGACTGCGGTGACACTAATTAAAGTGGAGGCACTCAGATGCAGCCCCCCTTGTGGGGAGTGCGGCCAATAAACCTGCCGTGACTGGCAGGTGTTTCGACCACTTTAGACAACTGCAATTTCATAAAGTGTCCTTCTCCTTCTCCTCGCCAAGGAGGAGGGGACTGCCGGGCCCCCTCCAAGGCATCCGCCACCAGGCAGGGACCAGGTGGCTTCAGGGAGCACAGAGCTGGTACCCTGCGAGCCCACCAACCTGCTGGCATCTCCTCCCATGGATCTTTTCAAGGCTGTTGCCTTCCCTTTGCTGCTAACAGGGATTTCAGCCCCCCTCCTCCTCCCCCTGCCCCGCCCTTTCTAAAATATGAAAGTGTTTTGTATTATCCCAGTGATTTTAAAATATCCCAGTGATGTGCTCCTGAGGAGTTTGACCAAATATTATTAAAACTCTCCAAGGGCTAATAATCCTGGAAGTAGCACAATGCCTTCCTGTGACATTGAAATAATTTAGTAATTTTACAGTACATTTGAATTTTGGCGTCACTCAGCCACTCGGTTTCCATTAACTTTGCCTGGAATTTCTTATGTCCGTGCACACAAGCAAAAGTGTCAAGTTTCTCCTTCATGCTCCAGAACACCACCTGAATCACAATTGTGCTGCAGCTAATTGTTATTAATTAAGCTGTTCCTAGCAGTCCGAGCTGGATTGTGCTTTTCTGTGGATGTAGTAAGAAGCAAATGTGTTTGCTAAGCACAGTATTGTGGAGAGAAAACAGGGGAGCCCCGCTCCTGGGAGCTCCGCTCCTGGGAGCTCCTCTGCGCCCTGCGAGATGCTTTAGGGGTGGGTGTTTTTAAGGACAGGGCCACCATATCTGCGAGCGCTGCAGAGACAGGCTCGTTACCATCAAATTAGCTTTGCTGACCTTCACTACCGCTTCCCCGTAATAGGGAGGCAGCTCCAAGGACATTTTGCGGTGGGTGAATTTGCTCTGAGCTGCTCCAGCCGCACGTGCTCCTGCATCACTTAAGCGGGCGGCCAAAGCCCCCTGGCACAAGGCTCGGACGGGATCACATGCCGGGTGCCCTGTGCCCCCCGCCGGGGCTCCCCCTCCCGCCTCCTGCTCGTTTCCCAGGATCAACTGAACCGGATCATCTGGTGGAGTGAGCAGGAGGAAGGTATTAATGAAATGGGGACCCCGGGAGCAGCCTCCTTGCAGAGGGCTTGCGTTGGGAAAATTGCTTCTTGGCTTTTTCTTCCTAATGAGGCTGCTGAGAACGTGCCTGTTGCTTTCTTCCCGGCGAGGAGGAACAAGGCACCTGCCATTCATCTGTTTTCCTCTGTGTTTGTTTGTGAAAATAAAAGCAGGTGAGGCTGTCTTTGGGCAGAAACGCTGTAATCTTTGTGTGAGAGGCAGGAATAGGAAGCTGCTTTTGGCCTGTGGGAACATGTCATCCACGCCTTCAAAAAAAGCAACCAGCTCTCTGCTGTGTCTTCTCTTTTTGTCCCCCCTGTCTTGGGTTAGGAACCAGAAATCAGATGATTTTGGCAGATGTTATTTTGACAGTGAGCTATTGGTTACCCTTTGGAGGATAAAGGTGCACATAAATGTCCTCTTAAGAGGTCAGGAATAGTCTGGGGAATTTTCCAAAAGGATTGGGATATGTCTTGTGTGCAGACATTACAAATAAGCCCAAGGGCACAGGCTGGTGGTTGCTCCAGACTGTTCAGCTGTAGCCCTTTTGGAGCAAGCAGCATGAAAAGGGAATCCCTTGGAGAATCATCACAGGTGGTTGGGGTGGGAGTCTCCAGCACCACACTCAGTCTTGGAGAGATGTTTCTCCTACAGTCCTTTCTATGTGCCACTGAACTGAGGCTTTAATCTGCCCATGGATCCCCCTGGTGCTGCCACGACTGTTCCTGGGGCAGCTCCAGTATTTTACAGGGCATTGCCTTTCCTTGATCCTAGAAAATTCTTTGGCCTTTTACTGTTCCATGTCTATTCTGCTGGTAGTGTTAGGAGAAAAATGACCCAATCTCAGATAGCGGCCTGAGCTGGGAAGTCAGCGAAAGGCTTTATGGCTCTGTGCAGGGTAAACCTACCTCACCCTGCTCTTGCAGAGTCTCTTAAAACTTCGTCCCGGGACTGCTGGTCTCATCATAGCCTGCTTGAACCCCAGAGGTGTTACGGCTGATGGATTTGGCCGGTTTGCTCACCAAGTAAGGTTTGTTCCTCTTCTGTATTGCTGTCTTTTTGCTCAAGCACCTTTCTTGCCGTGTCTGCGGAGACCTGGCCGGTGCACGCATGTGTGAATATTGGTGGGAATGGCACTGTGTGATGTGTTTCTGTGGTCCACACAGTCAGCAGCAGGGAAAACCCGTGAGGTTTTGTGAGCTGGTGTGAGCACAGATGTGCATTTGCTGCCTTTCCTTCCTCCTGCCTTCCCCAATTCCTGCCAAGGGTGTGCAGGTTAGCCCGAATCCATAGTTGTTGAGGGGGAGGCAAGCTCCAGTTTTAATGGCTCAGGTGATTAACCAATCCTGCTGTCCCTGAGTGGAGGATTCTAAACTAATGGTGCTTCTCCTCCGGGGATTTACCATTTGGAAGATACTTTATTGCTATCTTATGACATTTCCCTGCACTTTTATGCTCATTTATATAACTGTTTTCTTTGATTTACGGCAGGTTTTCTTCATGTATAACAGTGTCATAAATTGCGTAGCCCTACTTTAAGTGGTTTTGAATTTGAGATATTTAGTAAACTGTGGGATGGGGGAGAGGGTGGAAGCCTTTTGAAGAGGCTTTTGATCCCAACCCCAGATGAAATAATCTGTCCTCAGTATAAATCTGAAACAAGCATCAAAATAAGTTGGCGTGGTCTATTTCTTAACTAGCTAGCTGGTTGTGGCTTTTTTAGTGCAAAATGTAAGTTATTCATGTATGATGAAGGGATGCATGAGGCCAAACCCACACAGTGGTGATGTTTGTGTGGCAGTCCCTGGAGTTCTCTTGTATGAGGTTTGTAGAGACTTTTGGAGGAGCAACAAATTAATGTTGTTTTTCTCATAAACCTCTCTCTTACTCTTCTCTCTCTCTTTATAAACCTGCCTCTTCAGATTTTATTTTTAAGACCCTCAAACATTTCCTGGGAGTGTTCAGCGGCCATCAGGGATCCAAAGCCTATCAAAGCCACTGGTCAGGCCTGTGAAATAAAGACCTTGGGTTTTGATTTTGTTGGATCTTGCTTTGTAGAGGAAGAGAAACGGCTCATTTAAAAATTGCTTTCTGAGTTCAGCTGTCAGAGAAGCTTTCTGTTGACCTTTACAAATTGATATTGTTGCAATCAATGGATAGAAGTTTAAGGGCAGTCTCTGGGGATTGGCGCAGGTATAAACCAAGCATTTATAAAATATATATGGAGTGCATTTTAAAAATCCGACAGAAATAACAGCAGACATTAACAGGGAGCGTATTTGAGCAAACTGATCTATAAAGAGTTTATAATACCTGATTTTTGAATAGTGTGATTTGTTAGAACTTGCCTTGTGGGATGATTTCTGAAAGTAAATGACACTAAAAATAAAAAATAAATATGCCTTAGGTTAGTGCAATAGGTTGGTTAAGGAAAACAATTAGAGATTTTGAAGTTGCTTAGCCGGATTCCAGTGCTGGGAAATTGTGTTTGAGGTGCAGCGTGGGCTTCCTCGTGTCCCCTTGCAGCCTTGGGAATTGAAACCATTTACAAAAGCTCAGTAGGAATTGTGTGAAGAGGGACAAGTCAGTATGTGATTTTAGCTGCTGGCTTGTTCATTTTGAAGGAACCAAGGAGGTGCACCGAGAAGCTCATCAAACGCAGACACACAGTTCTCCCCTCCCAGGTAAAGCAGGCAGAAGCTTCAGCACTGCAGCTATTTGCCTTGAATATTCTGCTCATGTACAGTGAGGTTATAAATTCAAATGCAAGCCATTTGTGCAATTTAACAGCAGCTTATGCCAACAGCCTCAGTGAGGTTAAAAGTGGTCCCTTTACTTTCTTAGCGATGGGAAAATCATCTTGGTGGTAGCGTTATGGTCACCATGCTGCTGTTCACCAGAGCTGAAGCCCTCAGTGGCCTTGGGAGAATTTATTGGGTACTCAGGCTTTTATCTAGCTTTTAATTATTATTATTATTATTATTATTATTATATTTAATTGAAACGGTGTGGTCAAGGGCTTGGTTCAAAACATGTGGGTTTGAGAAGGTGGGGGCTTGGTGTTCCCTTACGCCTGCACTCTGGAGCGTTCTCAGTGGCAAAGCCACGCGTGTTCAGCAACCTGCATCCCACTGCTCGTGTAAAACACGCGTGAACTGCAGCCCGGTACTGGCTTAAGACTAGGCTGGATGTTTTCATGGGTAGCACATAGAAGGGAAGAAGGTTCTTGTGTAGAGTTCAGTTATTGCAAGTGTTGTTTTTCCTGCCTGTAAACTGGTACCTGAAAGCACGGGGTTTATTATCTAGTGTGGCCATGGGCTGTCGCGACCGGTGGTTTAAGGAAGGTTTGTGTAAAAGGGCACCTTAAGTTAGTTCTTTGACGTGATGGCTTTAACATGCACGACCACCACAGACCTCAGGACACGTCCCTGTTCCCCTGCCCAGCGTATTTTGGCTCCAGACAACATGGTACGCCCACCTGCAGGCCCAGACAGCCTCAGCACAGGCCCTGCCTCTCCTTCCAACTGCAGTGCCATTCCCCTCATCTGCAGTACTTCCAAGTTTCAGTAATTACCATTTTGGCTGTCTTACACGAGCTGGATTCTGCCACCCGCTTGACAGTGTTAACGTGTTGCTTGAGAGCCTGTTACTTCCATCAGTGAAAAATAAACTGCGTGCGCATTGGCTGAAATAGGGTATTTCTGTCATCACGTTCTCCTGCCCTGCACAGTCACCTTGAAGCAGTTGGGCAAAGCAGCACCAAAATGTTGGGTCTGCTGCTGCCTGGTAATGGGGACACCCATGCACCAGCATGGCCATCTCAGGTGCTCCCCATGAGATGTTGGGTTTTTTTAATTCCCACGTGTTTTTCCAGGTACTTTTTGTTTAAGCCCCTCTGCGGTTTTGTCTTGCTGGGATGCCGGAGTCTGGGGAGGTCGTTCCCACCGAAGCAGCCCTTTTCTTTCAGCGTTTTAAATTCTGTAGTTATTTTAGTCATTTAACTAGGTGGTATTTGGGTTAGGTGATAATTACTAATGTAATGCAAGAGAGATTTCTGTGGGAGATCTCGGGGAAATACCTTTTGCGTGTCACAAGTGGCTTTGTGCTTGTGCTGTAAGGACGCCGTTGTTGCTGAGCGCTTTAGTGGCGGCTAATTACCCACAGTCGCGTTAGCGGATATAAAAGCACCTGTCCCACCTACCCTCTCTGTGCTACATCTTTTACATAAACGGCGCTTAAACAGTAGTAAGGAGGACCTGAGGGCTTGTGAGCTTCTTGCCAAGAGTATTTAAAATCCGGCACAAGGCAGCGAGGACTGCAGTCCCACTCCCACCGCAGCGGCTGCCAGCGCTCCCACTGGATTTCTTGGGCTGAGAATCAGGCAGAAGCTGAATGAATGCGCTCCCTTGTGCACGCACAGACTCCGTGTGTTTGCACAATGTTAATTAAAATGCATTTAAGTTGAGTGAATGCTTGCAGTATTCAGGGGGCCCTGTGGGGAAGGGAAAAGCAGAAAGGAAGGAAGGCAGGCGAAGGCCCAGGGCTGTTGTGGAGCTGTGTGAGTCCCGGTGGAGCAGCAGGAGCTGCTGGGGAGAGCGGCCACCACTGCAGCACCATGGCAGTGCTCTGTGCAAGCTGAACAGCCCTGGGCCTCTGGGAGAGCGCTGCATGGGGGAAAAAAGCCTTTGATGTCCCCAGCAAAGCAGCCTGGTTTGTGAACTGGGAAATGATTTTGGGCCAACCCTCACAGCAGATGTTACTGGCATCCCTCACCAAACTGATATTTGTTGAATGCACGTGTGCAGAAACTCCGTCCAAGTGCCTGGCTTCCCTGTGCTCCCCCTGCTTCCACCTGTGAATGTGTTCCCCTGGTGCTTGTGGTTTCTGCTCCGTATCATCTTCCATACACTCCTTCTCCTGGCATTGAAAAAGCAACTCAGATCCTTCCCACTGCTGAGACCTTTGGAGATTTCTACCACTTTGCCCTGGTAGGGAGGCAGGATACACCGTGATGCAGTGATGGAGGGAAACAGGCTGCATTGGTGCTGTGCTGGAGCAGGACTTGGGAAAAGTGAGGAATGGAAAGTGGGAAGAGCAATATTTGCACCCTCTTTGGCACTTGGCTCTGTGTTTAGCTGCCCAAGAACGTGTGGCCTTGTATTACAATCATTTGTCTGTGGACGTCTTAGTCTTAGAAGGCACTGGGAATGGTCCATGCTCTGGTGCTGTAGAGGGAAGAGTTTAGTTCTTGGCATCAAGAGATTCATATGCTCAGTTTTGGGTGGCTGCACTGAAGTGACTGACTAGTGCAGGAATAGTTGGTCTGTAATGATCTTCAGCGCCAAGAGGGAGAGTAATTCCTCCGTGTGATGTTTCGGAGCAATAGCAACACTTGTATGGACTAACTTGCACTCTGCAGTGGTGTTTGATTTCCCTGGGGGGGAAGCATTAGGTCACTGGAAAAAGGGGTGCTGGTGATATTTTGATCCTACTGGTAGACCTAGTAAGGTGTGCAAACTGGAAGCCTGGTAGAAGGAAAAGGTCCTACTAGTGCTCAGAAGCTGGAGGGCGGAGGAGACCAGCACTATATTTGAGAGCTACTTGAAAACCTTTTTATTGTCCCCAAAAGTTGCCTTAGCTGAACCTAAGCCAGGTGCTGGAAGCAGGGACCTCTCAAATGTTCCGTAGATAATGTCTCTTAATTGTTTCTTAAGGTTATGTACTCCGTTGAGAAGTAACTTGCAAATGCTGAAGATATTTCGATAAAGTAAATTATTTTTTTTGCATCCAGTGTGAAAACCCCACGCTCTTCCTGAGTTACCGCGCTGTGTAAGTGGCCGTAAAAGAAATCTTTTAAAATTAAGTGTTTTTCTGTGACAACTTGAGTGCTGGTAATTTGCCAGTGTGAACACTGGAGCCACGAGCACCTCCTCAAAGCCAGCCTGCTGGGGATGGTGGTCAGCAGCGCGGTACCACGTGTCACCCCCGTGTCACCTCCATCCCTCGGGTTCCCTGCCAGCTTGGAGGCTTATCCGCTGCCTCCTTGTCAGAGTGAGTGCTTCCAGATTCACAGCAAGACCTCAAGGAGAGCCAGATGATAGAGCAGATGGTAGATGACTAATTTGGCAAAGTTAGATGAGTGGAAATTGTTTGCTTTAATTGCTTGTCAAGTCCAGTACCTACATTATAGTTAAGAAGCGACTATTTATCCTCAAAATAGAATGAAATGAGGAAAGGAAGTGTGTGTGTGTGTGTCTGTGAAGAGTGGGGAGAAAAAGAGAAAGAGAAGTACCCCAAGAAAAAAAATTTGGGACAAAGGCCTGAGAGGAAAGAACCATTGGTAAAACATTTTGTATTAATTTCTGCCTTTTTTTAGTGATAGCTGTGCTCTTCCAGAACATTTTTCTGGGTTTATTTTTTTCCTTTCCGGTTGCTGTATCGTAACATATGCGTGGGAAAACTAAAAGAGAAACAATGCTGGAAGTACTGGCATAAAACAAGCTGATGATGATGGCTTGACATGGGCAGCACAGGCCATTATCCTTGAAGTTTTAGTGTGTAAATCTAGTCAACATTTTGATGCCATTTTCTGGTTAGTATGAACAGGAAGATACATCAGTAAAATATTCTGGGTAGCATCCACCAAAGAGATTTTTCAAAGCGAGTTCGGTGCAAGGAGAGGGTGCCATCAGCTGCGGAAGGTGTTATCACACATAGCTAATCCTTCTTGATGAAGTTACAATCACTGTCAGTCTTTACTGTGCCTAGCTGTGTTCCTGTTCATAAAACTGGGAATGAGCTTCCGCTTGTAGGTCTCATATGATCGGCCTCTGTTGGAGGTGGGACCACCTTGATCATCCCTGTGTTATTTTTTTGTCTGGAAGTGCTAAGAAGCTTTTACAATGGTGTATGAAATTATATCTGGGAGTTTAATGGGAATTAATGCTTCAGTTCCTGGTACTGTCAACCCAGGGACTGCTTTTTCATGCTGTGGACAAGAGAGGCTATGGAAAGGTTTCGGTGTCGTTCTAGTATTGTGGAAGTCTGCATAAAAATTTTAGCTAATTTTTTCATTTACTTGATTTAGCAGTTATGGAGAGCTTAACTTGGAAATCAAAATAAATGTTGTTAGAGCTAAGATATTAGGAAGAAATTTTTCACTGTGAGGGTGTTGAGGCGCTGGAACAACTTGCCCAGAGAAGCTGTGGCTGCCTCGTCCCTGGAGGTGCTCAGGGCCAGGTTGGATGCAGCTTGGAGCAACCCGGTCCAGTGGAAGGTGTCCCTGCCCACGGCAGGGGACTGGAACTTAGATGGCTTTTAAGGTCCTTTCCAACACAGACCATTATATGATTCTGTAATAGCACTGTCAGGCTTGTGTTGCTGGGCCATTTGGAATTTTGCGTGCAGGTAGAAGGTACTAAAGCCGTGGCTGGTGTGGCTCACATCTGCCCTGGAGCAGCTTGTACTGTGTCACCTTATCCCTGGTGGACTGGACGGTTGCTGGATGGACATGCTGAGTGCTCCTGGCCGTGTGGCTGCCCAGGGGTCCATGGCAGTCAGGTTGATTGCATGCAACTGGCTTCAAATGGGGATGATGATTTCTTAGCGTAGAGCAGACCTCGCAGAAGGAAAATGCTTGTGCCAGCTGAGCTTTTTATTAGGAGTACAGAGAAAATTACGCTCTCCGTCATTACAGTCTCCCACCTGGGAAAAAGAAAGCCCCCATTTTTAAAACACACTCCAAAAGCACTGGGTTTGCAGGAAAACGGCTGGTGACCTCAAGGAGTGTTTTGCCTTCTCATGGGAAACATCTGCGAGACTGTAAGTGCAGGCAGCCCTTGCTTCATTAGGACATGCTTAATTACAAGAAAATACAGGGCTTTTGCAGCTCATTCAAGGAGAGCTGTATGATAATAATGGAAGGATTAAAAGTGTGTTTACCCCTTCTGTGTGTGTGCATGAGTGACAGGGTGCCTAGGCTGTTGCTGAGAGCATGGAGCGTAAAGTGATGAATGGGGATTGCTGTGGCATTCCTGGTAATTAGTCGTTCCTTAAGGGGCTCGAGTATTCCCCCCCATCTGGGGGTCTTAACAAATTACCACCAGTGTTTGCAATTATTAATAAGCGGTTCTGTTAGCTTGCCTTTCAAGAAACCCCGATGATGGTGTGCTGTCTCTAAAAACACAGCTAATTAAGTAAATAAGTGGGAAGTACAGGAAAAGAAGGTCTTAGAAAGAGATGCTGAATGTTGTTGGGATCATCCTTTCTGGGATGAAGGCGTGTGTAATTCTTCTTTCATAAACACTCTCCTGAATCCAGTGAGTCCAAGAGTTTAAGCCTCCTCTTGTGTTTTTTGGGCCACTTGACAAACTGACTGACAAAGGGAGGTTGTGCAGGTGGAGACGGGTGCAGGGCAAATGTGCTGCCTCCTGCATCTCTGCCAAAGAGATAATAATAAATACTTTATGATTTGAAGGAAAATATGTTCAGATGCTTGATATTGGAGTTGGTGATGAGGATGCCTCGTTGCGGCTTCTCTCAATGTGCTTTGGGAGAGGAGTGAGACACCAGTATTTCAAGTGGGGGGTGACTGTGGTGGAGATACTGGAATTCACTCTCCTTGAGTAACTGCAATTGTAGGCAAATCCAGAGAGGGGTTGAACAAGAAATTGAACAATTTGATCTCCTCCCAAAAGTTAGCTTATCTGTTGACAAGGGAGGGCTATAAAATCCTTTAGTATTACAAGAAACAGAACTCAATGGAGTCAGTTGTGATTTCTTAATTTAACATATAGATTTATCATCAACAGAGCATAGCGAAATAATGGGCTAAAAAGCAAAAGCTAACGGACATTTTTAAATGTCTCCATTATTTGCTACCTCTGAGTGAGCATCCGAATGATTTGGCTTTGTTATGAAAAAAAAAGTCAATGGGAAATTAATTTCCAGGTCCATGTGCATGAATATTGATGAAAAACATAAATTCAGTTCAATACAGATGATTATTACTGCTGTAATTGGGACCATTAGGAGCTGAAACTGTCACTTGATGTAGCTGGTAATAAGTAAACAACCGAACGTTAAATGTGAATGTGTGAGTAAAGCCTGAAATTCACTTTTGTGGTGGCCAGGCAGGGCTTTGCTCCTGTGCCCACCCAAAATTGCCCATGTCTGGGGTGTAGGTGAGAAGTGGCCGCAGGCTTGGCAGCCTGGCTGGTTGCAGTCACTGCTTTTTTGAGGCTTCCCAGATGGGAAGGTGCATGTCCTTTAACTTCGGGCTGACATTAGTGGCGGGTGTGTCTGCACAGGTGCTCTCGGTGAGGCTTGTCAGAACGTGGAAGGAGCAGGAATGGCCAAGTGTGTGTTGGTGGAATGACATGTCTGAGAGCTTCATGGCACACTGGTGACCTGGTACTGGCTGTCAGACTGAGGTTCCCCCGCCTCTGCAGACTTGGAGAAAACGTAAGGGGGCATCTGATTTTCCTGGGTGTGCATTGAAACAAGCATGGAAGGATTTTTACTCATGGAGATGCCTCTGTAAGGCCTCCTGAACAAGTGTGTGTGCGCCCAGAGATACTCAAAGGTGAGAAAAGCTGCAGACTGGAGGCACATCTTAAGCTGCTACTCGTTGCCCTCTGTTAGAGTCAGGGAATGAGTGTTTTTTATTGACCAGGAAAGGATGTGCTGCAGGAACAGTTAAAGCACACACAACCTTTATTTTCTTGCCCCTCATCGGTTTCCAGGGCTATATAAAATAATACATCTAACAGTATACAACAAAGGGCTTTGAAGAGAGTTTATGAAATATAGATTATGGTGGTTTTGCGTGGCGTGACAAGGACTTACATTTTGTTGTGCTCATGTTTGTGCTGATATACAGCTGGAACATCCCTGCACATATATATTATTTTGGCACTTAATTTTAAAGAGCTGCTACAACACATAAATGCCTCTTGCTGTTTTAAGAGATGAGCCAGGAGGATGAGCGAGATAAGTTTGTGCTTTTCGTTGAGCTCAGGGACAGAGGGACTGGGAATCCTGCTCAGCTCCTACTTTGAATGTGGTTACTGTAGTGCTTCTTAACTACCTTGGCAAATGAGACCCAGAACAATTATTTGTGCCCTGGAGTGTCTGGGAATTGCCACATGTGGCTCAAAAAGGGACATAAAACTTCTTAACTACCAGTTCACTGCCTGCTTTCTGGCCTGTGTTCCTTCCAGGTTTGGTTCCCGGGGCATCTGTGGGCAAGCAGGAGCACCTTTGTGATTGTCCGTGGCAGCAGCGTTTCTCTGTCATGGCAGGAGTGCCTTTTTATCCTGTTAGCTGTAATTTGCCTTAAAAAAACTTGCCAAAAGCATATGTAATCTCTCAGTCTTAAAGGACTCCCTGCAAAGGATGTGAGGTTCTCTCCCAGCCCTTCCCCCTGCAAGTGACAAATTATCTTACCTGCTGTCCTTAAATACTTTCATAGTTTCCTCTTTCGTATTTTGAATGTGGCATAATTATCAGGTGCATCAGAAGTGTATGACGTAAAGCTGAGACAGTTTAATGACTTACTGTATTAATGGATTATTAATGGTCCATGGTTATACCCACATTTACTTTGGGACTTCAGTTTGTTCTGCTGGTCAGGGCGCTCTCCTGCTCCGAGTACTGTTTTGGCATCAACTGCTTTGCTGGTTGGGTACTGGGGGGGAAAAAGTGTGCACTTCAACAGCCTGCAGTTGATCTGAGGCAATCTGTAACCAGGTTTTTTTGTTGTTGTTGACGGGAGATGACCATTCCAGTCAGCCCAGAGCTGCAAAAGCCAGGCCAGGTCATGCAGTGGTTTTTGGGAGGATTGACCCCAAGCAGTGACTTTCCCTGGTTTCCTGAATTTTATGGCAGAGCAGGCTGGGAGGAGCTGAGTTGCACAGACTTTTTGCCTCATGTCAGGCAGGCAGCAAAGGCCCAGGTGTGAGCTGGCACAATGAGATGTTGTGTGTGACAAAGGACCAGAGGGGACTGCTTTTTTTGAGGCAGACATTAAATGCTTGGAATTACTACTGGAAAAATTTGAAGGATCAGCACGATTTATTCTGAATTTGCTTTGGAGGTTTTATTTATCCAAAAGAATTGATTTCCATAGCCGGGAGTAGTTACTGCAGTGGTTTGGTTGTACAGAATTAATTCTCAGCTGAAGAAAACTCGTAGTCCCGGTTCACATCTGGGCTGGCTTCACCCCTGCTGAATCCTCTTGCAAGAGCCAGCCCCAGGTGTTCTGCCTCCTCCCAGCAAACAAATGGCTGCATTAGCTTTCAAGAAACGTTTAATGGGTGTGCAACATGCAGTATCAGTGTTGCAGCGTACAGCTTTATTAGCTGAGCTGCTGGAATTGTTTGCTGAGCTGCGTTGATCCTTAGCACCGATTGCTACATGGAACAGAAATTATTTATTAGTCCTTGGGAGCCTTAAGACAGAATAATACTTACCTGCCTGGAAACGTGGTCAGTCTTGTTGTTATAGGTGCTGCTGTGTTTAAAGAAGCAGCAAACAAACCCATTTTGTAAATTGGTAGTTTTCAGATGTCCTGGCAGGGCCGGGCGTGTGTCTCCCTGAAGGGTGGCCATGCTTGTAGGGCAGGTCTCGAGATTGTTCTGAATAAAACTCTAAATATGAGCTAGGACAGGGCTTTGTATTTCGAAAAGGAAGATGTGCTGTCTCCTAGTAGTAGTGGTTAATCCTTCCAGGTATTTCCAGTATAACAGAACTGTGTGAGGTCCTGGTGTTACCATGTCTTTTCATGAAAATGGCTATTAAAAATATTATAAATAAACTCTTATTTACATATAATTTACTCTAAGTAATAAGGTTTTATCAGAACATATTCAGAATGGCAATGTTTGTGGTTTAAATTAAGCAAATGAGGAGATGGTTGTTATTTTAGAACGTGCTTTTTCTTCAACGCAGTATAATGAACACATGTAAAACACTTCAAGTTTTTAAATTTAGGGAGAACTTTGAAATTTTACTATTACCAGGTCATAGAGAGAAATAAAGTAATATTACAGTATTTACTCAGTTAAGTAGATCCAGCGTGTATTTGGAGAAGAAGCCTTTGCAGTGCCTGTTCAGCTCTGGTCTGTGTTTAGCCGCCAGAAACAGAAGCCAAAAGCGATCTGATCGAGCCTTTGTCCTGCGAATGGTTTGCAATGAAACCAGCCCTTGCTCGGCCTCCCCGGTGGGGAGTTACAGTTCAGCAGGAACAGATTTCTGCTGCCATTTTTAGGGCAGAGGGAGTTTCCTTGGGAGTAAACTTTGAGCAGTTCCTGGGTTTCTGCCTGCCTCCAGAAGCCCTTTGCCAAGAGGCTGCTTGATTGAAGCTCGACTTGCCCTGGCATAAGAACAGATTGCTCTGCAGCAGAGAGACCACAGTGGGAACAGAGATGAGAATTGTTCCCGTTTCTATTTAAAAAAAATGGTAGGGGGGGTCGGGGGATGTAGTAAGCAAATAGTCAATAACAATAGTGCTGCAAAACCTAATTACTTTTGATATTTATAAAAAGGACCTGCATCATTTACAAGTGCATATTTTAGTCAATTTTACTGATTATGCCTCCAGTCATGGAGAGTTTTGTTTGTATTGATCTAATCTAGGAGTGGGAATGGCTCCAGAAGTGCTATTCTGGTCAGGTTCCTGTTTTACATAATATAGTACCCATTTCAAAAGTTTTGATAAACTCAAATTAATTTACTCACAGTTAAGAACAACCATAAGCTGTTGATTAATAGGAAAAGTAAGTGCAAAAAAACCCCAAACCAGCCCAGCTCCATGCTTGACCATTTAGGCAGCATTGCAGACCCAGCAGGCTGAACTCTGCATGAAAAGCTGCTGTTCTAAAATGCTGCTTCTGTGTTTCCCTCATTTATTTGGTCATTGTATGATGCGTGACAGACTGACAGATTGAGCTGAGCTGGGATTCTGTGGTACCTTCCAACTGATCTTCAAAATGTAGAGCAGAGTAGGATAATATTAAAGGTCATCCTTTGAAAACTGTATTAAGATGGTGTTTCTGTGCTTGCCTGACATATCTCTGCTGTATTTTCAGCCTGGGACTGAATGTGTTTGTCACTATTGTCTTTCTCCTATTTATTTTTTATTACTTGCATAAAGGTGGGAAGAACTGGGGTCTTAAGGAAAGTGATGGGGAAAACAGTGCTGTATAAATCTGGCCAAGTGGCTTCTGGCTTGTCCAACAGACTGTTCAGAATAGGGAAGAAGTTGAATTATCCAGGTCAGTTTGGATGCACAGGTCTTTCCAGTCTTACATCCTTCAGCCTGCGACTGGAGCATCTCTGTCCAGTGTCTGATTCTGTCACTGGCAGGATCAGTAGGGATTTGCTGAGACCTGAATTTGGCCCTTCAGGTGCTGAGGCCAAATGGTTTTGCACTTTTCCTGCATTTCTGCATTTGGTGGTAAATAACAGCACTTCATCCCATTAGGTGAGATGTGTTTAAATTGCTGACATGATCACAGGTCATATTTGTACTTTCCCATCTCTACTGCTGATATTCAAGTAATTTGTGCGGGAGTGTTTGTCGCAATTGCCTGTGTTGCTGTGTACAAACTGTATTTCCTTCTCTGCTCCTGTGCCCCTCTTCCACACTCACCCTGATGGTTTGTCCTGTGGTTTCTTGCAGTGTGTGCTGGCACCGAGAACAAGCTGAGCTCCCTCTCTGACCTGGAGCAGCAGTATCGAGCCCTGCGCAAGTACTATGAGAACTGCGAGGTAGTTATGGGCAACCTGGAGATCACCAGCATTGAGCACAACCGAGACCTCTCCTTCCTGAGGGTAAGCAAACTCGTGTTTTCTTCTGTCTGTCTTCCGTGTTCAGGGGAGCAGCCATGGGTGCTGGGCTGGAGAAGGGCAGGTGTCTTTCCCACCAGGTCCAGCGTGGTATAAAATGATGATAAAATGCCAGAGCTGTGCAGAGAATAAGAACAATGTCATTGCTTTGACAGGTGCTCTGAGTGAGAGTCATTTAGGTTTAACCAGGTTTTGGGGGACAAAGCCATGACACTGTGCAAGAAAGGTGTCATCTTGCAGGTATCTCTCACTTGTGTATTGCTCACAGGTACGAAGCAGGTAAGGTGGGGCTTGGGAAGGTCAGAAATTCATGCAGGTAACCGCTGGAGGCTTGGAGAAGCTAATCCTAAGAAAATGCCAGATATGGACTGATTGTCAGGCTAAAGCTAACAATGTTTGTGGAGCATTTAAGAAAAAGAAAAGTGATTGTATGAGACTGGAGTTATAAACCTAATTAAGTCTTCAGCATCTGTGGGAAATCTCTAATAGATAAAGGCTGTCCTGCCGCTATGGAGCCTGGATTGCACACTCCCTCAGTCCTCTTTACATCAGGTTTTGAGTAAATGTCATGCGTTTGGGTTTGTGAAGGAACATTTCGGTGTGGTTTGTACATTCCCTGTTACTGTGCTGGCAACCACAAGGAGGGAAAGGTGAATGCCAGATTAAAAGAACTTAAGCCCTTTGTTATCTGGCATTTCAAAGCTAATTGTGTTTGGAGGAATACCCCAGTGAAGAAGTGATCCAGGGAGGCGCCTGGGATCGCTGGTGTGCAGGTCCGAGGGCCGCGGGAGCTGGGCAGACCGCAACAGCGTGGTCACGGTCTGTGCTGACTGCACTTTCCAGCAGAAGAAGCCAAGCTGTGACACAGACGAGGGTCAGCACTGCTCATACCACGTGGTATCGCTCACCTGTCCTTCCACGAAATGCTGATGTCACGTTGCAAGATGCGTGTCTGTATGTAAATGGCATTTTTGATGAACAGCTCGTAGTGGGAGCGGCGGAGTTTAAATCCGGCAGCAGGAGGGGGCAGCGGAAGTCAGGCTCAGCAGGTGGTGTTACAACTCTGTCATTCAGTGTGCTGGGTCTCGGGTGAACCGAGTGCTCAATTCCAGTTTGTAAAAATGTGAACTTTACACTGTGGGTTCTAACAAAGGCAAAACCAACTCCCCAGCAAAGCGTGTTTAGCTTTACTTCGCTTGGAATTTGTTGGGGATTTCACAGCACTGTCATTCTATACATTGGCCTATTTTTACTCTTAAGTGTACACCAGGCTGCTAAAAGATCTGCGAGCAAAATTCAGCTACCAGATCCGTCGGGGAATAAAGTTTGGGGTGCTAATTGCACTCAGACTAACAGGTTGCTTGTTAATTTGAGCGACGAATGCCTAGGAAGTAAATG
The DNA here is from genome assembly GCA_035584735.1 of Pseudotriccus pelzelni. NCBI lineage: Eukaryota > Metazoa > Chordata > Aves > Passeriformes > Tyrannidae > Pseudotriccus > Pseudotriccus pelzelni. Next base: position 2,514,547 of record JAWMRA010000002.1, on the reverse strand, counting down.
CTATCTGTGCATTTCACAGTTGTGACAGGTGGAGAGAACACATATGCTTGTGCTCTGAAATAGATATAGACTTGTTGCAGCTGGACCAGCGTTTCCCACCACATTAGACAGGTGGCAGATGCCTCCTGCGAGGGCAGGATCCCTGCACTGACTCAGGCACTGCTGCAGTTTCAGATGCCTCCCGAAACCCCTGACTGGGCCATCGTGCGAGGCTCAAATTCATCACAGACAGCTCTTCCGCTTTGGCTTCCTTTCTTCGTTACGCTGCCTGCTGGTAGGTAGGGAGAGCAAATTATTTGGAAATTAGGGAATTAACGTTCCTTGTGGAGAGCTGCTGCAAGCAGAGTGAAATATTGGTGGAAAGACGGCAGTAAAACCAGCAAATGAGAAGAAGAAAGAAGGGCCGTGGGTAGTAAATGAAGGTGGTTGGTCACTTGTGCTTTTTGGTGACAGCTTCTATCACTTCTTTATTAGTTTTATTGCTTCTCTTACCTGCATCTGCCCTCTCACAGATGTCTCAGCAAAAAAGCAGAACTTGAAACAAAACTCAGCAAACTGGAAGTCTAGTTAATATGATAAATTGTAGTCATTAAAGTAGAAAACCAAACAGAGGAGAACATGTTCTCGAGGAGGCAAATAAATAAATAAATGTTGGCACATTTGCACCAGTAATTCAACATTCATCAGTTAGGCAGTATTACTCGTTTTATCATATTAAAAATGGTTTTAGTGGCCAAATGAAGGTGGCAGATGGGAGATAACTAGGAGAAAGGCTGATTGTCTCTCTCAGACTTAAATATGGTCAACTTGTTGTGCAAGATGATGCTCTTTCAGCCTGCTCCAGGTTTTTAGTCTCTGTTGCAGTAATTGCCCTCTTCCTCCACTAAAAGAGCTTCAGGTGTTGGAGCATCCATGTTTTTTCTGTATGCCCAGCTGATGAGTACCATGGCTCTGTGTGCTCACCTGCCTTCTCCTTTAGTGCTCAGCTTAGCTGGGCAGCCTCTCACTCCAGGACAGAGGGAAGACCCAGCGAGGGCACGCTGAGCCTTTTTATCGTGCAGTAATAAACAAAGAGCAGAAATGAATTGAAGCAAAAAAAAAAACCCACCATAATTTTATTTACCCTTCAGAGGAACGTTAAAGATCAGCATTGCATCTCTCATATTTATTTAGACATTTATTCCCTAAGTTGATTTGCTTTATGTCTATGAGTTAGCTCTCTGGATATCTGCTGATTAAGACTAAAAGGGCCTGTCTGTCACCTGATTGAAGTGCTGCAAGCTAGTGCATGGCTTTGAGACCATGAGGAACTTCAATTCTGTAAGGATTGCATGTACCTGTGGGTTTTTTTCTAGCATTCCTATACGTGTGCAGAACAGGACTACAAATCTTGTGTTAATTTAATGTATTTTATTTTACTTGCTGGTTCTGTTACAGTCTTGCTCTGTAAAGATTGCCTCTAGGTAAGCTGGTTGAGCTGGTGTGTGTCTTGAGTCTCATCAAGGCTAGAGCTGAGATTTCCTTCCCTGCTTTGGACTTTATAAAAAAAAAAATCTTGAGATAAGCTCATATTGCAAGCGACGGTTTGGTTTCAGAAGTAGGAACCTATTTTAGTTTCACTTGATAGAGCTGACAGTTTGTATTGTGGGCAGTTCATATTTCTTAACAACATCTCCATATTCAATTTTCGAAATACTATACACAATCAGTGTATCACAAAACCATCTTCTGTAAGCACTCCTGTTCTCTTAAACACATTTGCTAAATGAGAGTTATCTTTGACTAATCCCCTGGCTTTTAGCAGTTCACAGTCAGTAAATTGTCTTCTTGTGCCTGCATTTTATTTAACCAATTCAGATTATTTATCTTTGAAGGCATGACCAAAGTTCTGTGCTGTTCCCTGCCATAACTCTCCCAAATGATTATGAAACTTATTTCTAACTGCAGTGAGCAGCCTTCAAGAATGATCTTGCCCTGCTTTATAAATCCTTTTTTTATTTACCTCAGTGGTGCTTGAGTAGCACCTCCAGGCACAGCTACAGTGGCAGCTGCCTGCCTGCCATTTAACAGGGTGGGTGTTTCCTGGTGGGCAACTTTACAGCTGTTGCAGTTACTGCAGAGATGTAGAGCCCCATCTTCTCTCTTTCAGCACAAATTACCCTGTGCTCGGTGAGAACCTGGGCCAGCCTGACCTTAACACACTTACAGTCACATTTAGACTCTGAGGCGGATGGGATTTGGTGACTTGGGCTTTATTTTTTTGTTTGTTTGTTTCTGGTTATGTTCTTGGAGGAAGTTTTGGGTGAGAAAGACCCCTTTGAGGGTGGAGGACTGTCAGAGCACCCACAGGAAGAGCTGGTTGCAAAGTATGCTGCCTGGCCCCATGGCGTTCAGGACTGCTTCTGGTTAAAATACCCATAACTTTTTTTTTTTTTTTAAGGCTTTTTGGTCTTTTATAGCGAGGCAGGGCTAAGCAGAGCCTTTTGAAAGCTCTGGCGGCAGAGCTGAATGGAGATGTTGGCACAGAGAGAGTCCGCAGCCAGAAGCTGGGAAGGGGAGCGCTGAGACAGAAGGGTGTTGCCTTGTCCAGTTCGCTTGGCAGATCACCGTGATGATGTGTGCGGCTCCCCAGGGCCTGGCAGCACGGCTCTGCTTCCCCTTCTGCAGCAAAATGGTGTCTTAATGCCCATCTGATGGGCTTCAGGGAGGGCCCAGCTCAGCAGAAAGGAAGTGGGGTGTGGAGTGTTGTGCCTTTCAGAAGTTCCCTGAAGGACAGGCTGTGGAGTGGCTGTGTCTCCGTGGAGGGGGATTTTCCCTAGCAGTGGCAGGAAAGCCTTGCAGTCTGGCCCTGCCCCAGCGCTGGGATTTTGTGGGGGGTTTGCTGGGCAGAGTGGCTCTGTAGCATTTGTTGCACTGTGAGTTGCATCGCTTGCCAGCATGTGTTTTATTCTTGGCTGGCAAAAGGCAAAGTGGCCCCCAGGTAATTACAGAGCTGGAAATCAAGTAGATGTATTTATGGGTTTGTAATTGCCCTCCTAGGACCCTACCTGTTAGAAAACAAAACATAAAGAGCTGGATGGTGTGCCAGCCGTGGTGTGAGGGTCAGGCCTGTGCATGCCACACAAATCCATGTGGAAAGAGGACACCTCCAGCTTGCTGTGTGAACCTGGGTAGAGCATCCTGTGCTCACAGCCACGAACACAACTGCTGTGCTGGATGGGTTACAAGACACCAGTGACTTGCCAGGCCGTGCTTCTGGCATGGACAAAATGTGTTACACAGTCTGTGATCAGCTGCCAGCTGTGCTGGGTGAACCTGAGCCAAGTTTAAAGTGAGCCGGATCCCAAACTTGGAGGGTGGAATGGGAGCAAAGGCTAACTGCAAAAAGCATGTGTGATACAGCTCTTTTCCAGAAGAAAGGCTTCTTCTGCCGTTTCCCATTGCTTTTGTAGAAACAGTAGCAAGAAACAGTTACAGTGGTATAAACTGGTCTCAAAACAGATAGAAAGTTTGGATTGCCGAGGTAAAGAATGGCACAGATTTGCATGGTCGTCCAGGCCTGTCCCGTGCCCGGAAGAGGGTAATGAAGTGCTGTACCCACAGTGAGTAGCTGAGTGCCAGGTGCTGTTGCAGTAGTTGGTGTTCCCGTTGTCCTCGTCCCTTTATATTGACAAATATCACATCCCATGTCGTCCCTATCATAATGCCACCCAGCTCCATCCCAAACCCACCACTCCCAGGGCCTCCCAGGTAGTAGTTTAAAGCCATCCAGCACTTTCTGACCCAAATGTCTTTAGAGGTGTTACATTATTTTTGTGCTTTGGTTGCTTATCCCCCTCGTGTTACGCTGAGAGGAGATCACCCACATCTCTGCAGTGCTGTCCCAGTCAGGTGCCTGTAGTGCAAGTATGTCCTTGTAACTCCACAGACTGCCCTTAGGGGCCCCTGTGCTTTCCTTTCTTGGATGTTCAAAACCCCCTTTTCAACAGCTTGTCTTGGTTTCAACCCATTTTTTGTAGATACAGAACATTGACTGGTCACTTCGTGCCCCTGCCAAGGCCTGTAGTCTAAGCCTGTGGCTGCTGCTGCTGCTGCTGGATGCATTATGATTCTATGAAAAGCTGCCCGTGCAGCCTCCAGCCTCCCATCTGCCTCCTCCCTGCCTTTCTGCCAAGAGTTCTTCCTTGTGCCTGGCCACACTGCCTGCCTGGGGACACAAACAGTCCCATGTGGCTGACAGCTGCCCTGCCACGGTGCCCCTGTGCCCTGATTGCACCACCAGGCCTTGGTGGAGCTGCAGAGCATCGAGGGATGACCCTGAGCCCTCTGCCGCCTCTCATGGCCCGCCCTTGCCCTGCTGTCACTGACCCTCTCGCCACTCGGCTATTCCTCTTTGGCTCTTGCTGAGCCTTTTTTGACATTTACAGACCCGACAGCAGTGTCTCTCCAAGCGGCCAGTGCTTTCACTAGTTCCCAACAGCCAGATTTTAACTCAGGTTTTACGCTCCTGACAGCCCTATTCTTTTATTTGTATAGTTGTCCTGAGCGTTACAACACATAGAAGAAGTGGTCCACAAGGCTCTGTTCTCTTCCGTACACAACACCGACCTCCTCTCCCTAAAATAAACAGAAAAACCCCCCTTGGACAACCTTTTTCCCTTCTCTTTTCCCTTCTTTCTACCAATGCAACACCAACAAGCAGCCCAGATCAGCTCTGCAGTGTATTGGGCTTTGCTTTCAACTGAGACGAGATTCTGCAAGCAGTACTTTTCTACTTGAATTAAATTCGTAGCTTCAGCAAAACAAACATAGAAGAGAATTAATATACAATTAATCCTCAAGCTGGGTTTGCCAAGCTGTAACCAAATATATGTACATTAGCTATTGCCCCATTAATTTAGCAATTATTTTTGGTGGCTTTGTGTGAAAGATACAGTTAGAAAAAAAACGACTTCTGTTTAGGAGGAGAGTTGGGTGTTGCAGAAATGCAGGTTCTTTTTGTGGTACAGTGATGGACTGTGAAGTGACCCTTGGTGTCTGTGTCTGCTGGATGCTGTGTACCTCCCCAGGCAGTACTTTTTTTTGGAGAAGGTTGTAATGGAGGAGGGCTGCAGATGATGCCCTTTTCCAGGATAGTTTGGGATGGCGCTGGGCTGCTCCTCACATCCCACCTGCTGCAGGCCTGCTCTTGTGAGCGCTGCTCAAACGAACTGGGGCACTGGTGGCTACATTCCCTTGTGACCATGTCCCTGTGATTGATTTGCTGTGTAAAACACGTGCCCTCATCTGCATGGAGCAATGAGTAGGTGGTGTCAGTCAGCCCTTCACTGAACAGCACTCCCTCGCTCATGAATGGGGCATTCTGAGAGGCTGCCCTGCCAGAGCTCTGCGTGGACATGGGGGTGGATCTGAACATGGGGCTTGCTTTCCCTCTCCTCTTGGGAAGAGCTCCCCAGCTCTCCTGCAGCATTTGGGTTAGGGGAGCGTCCTTCAGGTGTAACGTGGGGAGATGAGAGGTCAAGGTTTGAAGTCCAGGATGATTAAGGAGTCTATTTAAATTATCTTTTAGCATTTCCCTTTCGGCTCCTATTTTATGGGAGGCACCCCATCTCCAGCTGCCTGGGAAGCCTGTCTAATTCATGTGCAAGGCCATGGTAGCAAGTCTGGAGCAGGAGAGAGATAAAAGAAGCCTGACTTAAATTATTCAGAGTAACCCAGACCCATGCACATGCTTGAGATCGATAATATCCTTTTCATTCTCTATCCCATTTTCGTGGTTGCAGTGAAGCTGCCCTTGGTTAGGCAGAGCAAGGAGGGCTGGTGGTGTGAGGAGGGGGTCTGTCCTTCTCACTGGTCCTGCTGAACCTCGTGAGCCCTTCTGGCAGCTTGTGAGTCCTGCAGGGGTGCCCAGGTGGTCACGGGATGCACAGTGTGGGAGTGCTCCTGCTTGTGATGGGGTGCCAGCCATGGCTGCAAGTGATGTTTGCCATTCAGCAGAATTGCCATCCCCTTCCCAGCCCCCTTGCTGGGAGACTACGAGGTGTAAAAGGCTTCAGTACCAAAAATATACGCCTAGGATGTAGAGGTCGCTTTTCCAGGTGGAATGTTTCCCAGATTTGGCAGGGTAGCATGCTGGATGGGTGCAGGCTGGCAGCAGTTCGTCCTGGGTAGCATGTGGAGGATGTTACTAGGAGGGGAAAACATTTGGAGGAGCTGGGTGATTTGCTGTCACTTTCCTTCCTGATCACTGCATGCTCCTGAACTCCTTGGGCAGCAACTTTGAGCATCTTTGAGGTGCAGGCAAACCTGCTTCCCTGCCCTTGTTGGTCCAGGCAGCTCCTGGGCCAGCACTGTCACCTCACTTTTCCACTGGATGACCTGCCTTTGCCTGTGCATGGCCAGCCAAGTGTCTGACAAACTGCTTTTGCTTTCCAGCTGGTCCTGCCACCCTCAATCTTCCCCACCAAGGAAAATACACACCAGGAGTCAAATATTTAACGTGAATAAAAACAACTGTTTGTGTTTATGGCTCTGTCTAGGCTTGTTAACCTTTTTTTTTTTGTTAAATACAGCCTATCAATTTATTTCTTTTCCAGTTGTTCGGTGCCTCATCAGACTCTTCCTTCTGTCTGTCCTTGAAGGGATCTGATGCCTGTGTGTCTACAAAATGTGTGTGGCTAAGCCAGAACCCAGAAGTTGCTGTGATGGGTGCTATAAAAACACTGGTAGTGGAGGGGAGGACATTATTAAAAAAAAAAACAAACAGTGCAAACTTTCTTAATTAGGTGGTGTTTCTCTTCGAAGCTAATCTTCCCTCTAGGCTGGTGAAACCAATTATACCCTCTCTTTCAACCACCTTATGTTGTTAATGATCTTACTCTTGTAAATGTAAACCTCTCCCCTACCGATGCCATTGGAAATTCTGGCCTAATTGAAGCTGGAGAAAAGCAAACAATGGAGTAAAGTTAAAAAAATATGTAGTTGCAAATGCTTTTAAATTATAAATAGATTTGTTAGGTTGTAAAGCAAATGAGTAGTTTTCTTCCAGTCATAGAAAGAAAGGTTATGTGGTGTAAATGGTGAGTATAATGAGGTCCCAAGTCCTAACCTTACCTAGGAGATGGCATAAACTCCACCTTTTTCACAGTGTTCGCTGGCAAGCTCTGCTCAGATGTCATTAAGCCATATTTATTCTCCTCTTTGTTGGCTCTCAAATCCTTCAGTGGAACAGAGATCGGAGTTGGGAGGCACAGACGAGAGGGGTAGAGCTACATATGTAACTGTGGTATGGCAGCCTGTGCCAAGTGGGAAGTGTGTTAAACTTCCAGTAACATTTTCCTGTTTCGAACTTTCATTTAGGTGATACGTTGCCAATTTTTCCTCTAGCCCTCCCTCTGTCCAATCCCATTTTACTATGGAATGAACTGAAATTAGACAAACTGACTGTTAGAGAGCTGAATAATCTTGCATTGTAATACACTGACTCAGAGTCCTGGATCGATGGTCTTGAATTGCTGTTCAAATCCATATGAAAAGGAAAGCAAAGCCTTTTGCTGTAAGCTGTGTCAAGGGGTGGAGGAGCAGAGGGGCGGATTGAAGCTTAGCCAACAGTTTTTGTGCTAAACTGGATCAATTTTAAAGGTTTCCTCTGTAGATGCCTGCCGGAGGGCTTTTATAGTTCAGAAATGTCAGCACAATTGTGCGGTTTGCAGCATTCAGCAAGAGCAGCTCCCACCTCAAACCTGGTGCCAGCACTGGCCACTAATTGCAGCCCCCCATGTCACACAGGCATCCTGTGTAGGTGCCCAGGGTGGCTGGGACAGGGGAGAATTTGGCCTTCCTGACCGTCTGCCTCAAAAATAACGTGTCAAGGGAGGGTTTCAAGGGTGTGTGTTGGTGAAAGCTGCCCCATTGCGTGGGGCTGGTCTCAGGAGCCAGGGAGGCTGGAGCTGGCCAGCAGGTGACAGAGGATCTGCCTTTCTGGGATTGAGGATGGGTTTGCCCAACCCATTGAGCAGCCAGAAGGGATATCTCCATTAACCACATGCCATGTGTGTTGCTGTGCAGTGCTCAGTACCGAACCCTATAGAGTGTAAAATCAGATACCACTGACTGCTCAGGTGAGATGTGCCTGGTGTCAACCATCATCATGGAAAGGTGGAATCGGAAGCTTTTGGTTAAAGAGTCGAGTATGAGGATCAAGTTCAAGGCAGTATTTCCATGGGTGGTTAAGCAGAATTGGTCTCATCAACTGGTCCTCCTGTTTGAAGTTAAGTAAAAGGGTAACAGTCCTGCATGCTGTGTTGAATAGCATGTAGTGTTCCTTTTCCCCCTTTGGTGGTCATTAGTCCTACCAGAGAGGAAGAATGAAGTGCTTTGAGGTAGTGTCTGAACATAATAAGCTTGAAAATGTCAAAAGGCAAGGTAGAAATATCAGGCTCGTTGTGACAAACCTGCACTGTTTTGTGCAGGAAAAATAATGTTGATCCCTTAATGTTGCTCACTGGAGAGAGAGGTTATACCAAAAATGTGGTTTTTTACCAGAGGTTATGCTCATGCATTAAGAAAACAGCATTAATGAGCACAACGTGGAGATGAAACCCTCAAAGTAAATGCTGTTCAGTTTGAACATGATGAGAGAGATGTAGCCAAGTGATCAAAGAGTTTGAATAGTGGTCAGAGCTTGGTGTCACCACCTATTTTGTTTTCTGATGTTTTGGGGTTGATTCAGATCCTAAAGTGCCAGGGAAAGCCCTATACAGTATTATAAATTGGCCTATAATTCTGGATAATGGTGGTGATGGTGGAAGCATCTGTGTCTTGACAGCCTGCAAAACTGAGAAGAAAACCCAGCGGCACCCATGGCTGCCTGCAGGTGCATTGCTGCCTCCACACAGGGGAGCTTGAGATGTCCGATATCCTTCTCTTAAATTCTGTAAACCAAAACCTGTGCAATACACAGCTCAGGAATGATAATGACAGTTTATCCCTCAAAAGTGTGGTGCAGAGTGAAGGCCTAAGAAAGCGAAATCTGTGCTGAATATCAGGGAATTAATGGCTGTCCCTGCAAAAGTGCGGAGTAACCTCTTCGGAAGTAAAAGATGTTACTGGATTCCTTTCAGACCTGCTGAGTGATCAACTAGCAGAAAATATATCCATCGTAATGAGCTGTCTTACTTTGATATGGTGTGACAAATCTGACCTAATAGGTCTTATAGGTTGCTGTCCTGTTTTGAAATACTGCTTTTAATTTCTTTGGAGTCTGGTGAACTTTCAGGTAAAAGGAAGAAGAAAGGATGTACGCTCTGCAGATAGGTTACCCCTGTTGGTGTTTCATCTGCTGTGCAACCTTAGTTATCTTCAGGTTATTTGGAAAAGGCTTCTGTAAGCTGAAAGCTCAGGAGATGATTAAGAAAAAAGAAAAGGCAACTGCAAACCTGTGTCCTCCCTGCATTCCTGTCACATCTGTGTGATGTTCTCATGAGCACGCCATACCTTGCCTAAAATGGGGAAACCTGTTAAAAACAGCCAGTGCCCAAATCCCTGTGGAAGGGCACTGCAGAAAGAGATGAGGTGAATTTCAGGTCTCAGTAATTGTCAGCAACGTGCAAGTAGAGAGGAATAAGAGGAAAATATTTGCAAATATTTATGCTGTGCTAAAACTACGGTAGAGAGCAAGGACAGCTGCACAGCTTAAACCCACACCCTTTTGCTGGCACCGGTTGCAGTCACAGCTATTTGCCTGGTAGCTGGGTGTCCTCCTTCCCGCCTCCTCTACCTAGTTGTTTCCTGAAAACGCTGATATTTGGAATTGAGGCCAGGTGAGGTCCATCAATTTAGGAAATGGTGAGCTGATCCCAGCCGTGCTGTCAATTAGCTCTAGTGCCTGGCATCAGCATGGCCGGAGGTTATGGCAGAGATGCCCAGTAATGACGGCGGGTGCTGCAACACGCTCCCTTGTCAGCTCGTCATTTCAGTGCCAAAGTAATAATTTGATCTCAGCAGAACAGCTGGTTTTAAACTACAGATTATCCACTAGTTCATCTCCTTTGCTTAGCTGCAAAGCTGATTTGTTTCAGCTATAGATCAATTATATTCCAAAGCAACACTCAGTTTTACTTGTATCATGTGAAATGAAGATAAAATGGGTTCAGGCACTAGCGATAGATCTTCCATTACAGACTCTCTGTCCCTGCACATAAATACCCATCACGGGCGACTGAACATTCATTCCTGGAGTGAGTTGTGCTCATTTCATTAGGATACAAATGAATTATTTCAGCAGAACAATGAATATATAGGAATAAACTGTGCTTAAAAGAGCATTTATTTCTCACACTGCCTGTAAGTGTCCCCGGTTGGAGGACACCAAAATCACTCAAAGTGATCAAATGTAAAGTCAAATACATCTGGTATATATACATATATATATACATCCTCCTGTCGAGGAGCACTGCCTATTGCGTGCAAGGAGATCCAGTCATTATAAAGCAAGTGTTTTCCTTGATATTACTGGCCTTTTGAGCAAAACTTTCTCTACTACTTGCCGGTGAAACCGAGATATTTTGCTTCATTTGCAATGAAGACGCCTCGCCTTGCAAGCTGATGCGGTGTGTGTGCTCAGGCAGCGCACGCCCGGACCGCACTGATGAATAGCAAAGTCCCCAAATCATGAAATAGTAGCATGGCTATAGGTGTTCTTAGTAGGCAAGCCAGCGTTTCCTTGGGCAGAGGAGGTCCAGCACATGTAAATCTATGCCAACATCAATATGTTTGCATCTTTCACAGCAGTCCTGCCGTCTCTTGCTTTGGGATTGATTCAGCTTGTGTGGGTGGATGTGCAGCTGAGCAGTGTAAGGCTAAATAGAGCTGGCTGCAAATGTTCACAGAGCAAATGCTGGTAAAATGTTAAAATACTGTTTTGCTTTGGCTTTGTAAGTGTGGTGTTTGACCAAAATGTGCTGGTTTTATTTAATAGAAGGGGTAATTAAAAAGTGTGGTTTTCCCCTTGATGGATTGCAGCAATGCAAACATGCCAGTTATCCTTGGGAAGTTCCCTTTTGCACCCTTGTGCACCAGGGAGAAGTAAACCTGGTGTATTTTCTGAAAAAATGATTTTTCAGGTGGCATTTTGAGCTACCTGTGTTAGGAAGCTTTCTGTCTCTCTTTAGGCTGAGTAGAGGGAGAGAAAAACACTGTAAGGGTCGTTTTTACAGCTCCTGATGGGAGGTGCAGAGCAGCTGGTTCAGAGAGACCTTACAGGTAACACTCAGTGTTCCTGGGGCTGCTGTTCCCAGCTCAATCGACCTAACAATGTGAATTTGGAAATGTCAGCACTGAAAGGAAAGCAGTCCAAACAAGGTGATCTGCACACACGTGCATAAACCTGGAGCCAGCTGAGCCTGCAACCAGGACTTCTGAAAATGCTATTTATTTATGGGACTTTGAATAGAGTTCACCCACCCCCTGATATTTCAGTATAAAATGAAATCATTTTGGTTGTCTTTCCACACCTCATATTTCTCCAAATGTGTCTTCAGTTTGTGGGGTGTAGTCCTGGTTTTTCTTTCTCGTCTTTTAAAGTTTTAGTTGTTGGTTAAAGCCCTTGTTGAACTGGTGTACCTAGTGTTGGGCTGTAACTCTGACCTCTGGAAAGAAATTACATCTTTTTACATCTAGCAAGGTCTAAAATTTTGCTAGGTGAAGCAACTGGCAGTTTTACAATGTCTGCTGACTGTAACTATCCCTGCAACTGTGAGAAGCCAAAACCTGACAGCTCCTTAAGCAATTTTCAGGTTTATTTTTTTCTCCCGTGAAAATTTGATGCTGCATCATGGTACGAATTCATAGCGGATGCAAATGTTTATCAGATCTGCTGCAGACAGCATCCAGGGGATGTTGGTTTGCCAGAAGGATGAATCCCGTTGTGTGTGGCTAGCAGGGACTTCCCAGAAGCAAAAGGAGGCAGCCTTCATCTTGGCTTTCAGGAAAGCTCCCAGGAAGGGCTTCTCTTGTTTCCTTAAATAAACATCTTGAGCTTCATCCTCCAGAGGCATCTCAGAGTGCCCCTCTGGTGCTCTCACAAAACACAAAGGGCTCTTGTCTGCTAGCACTTTTAAGAGGCAATGATTTTTCTTAGCCCTCACTTAACTGGCGGGTAATCGGCCGTCATCTCGCTCAATACAAGGCTTTGTTTTTATTTGGTTATTTTTTAATTGAGCCTAATGCCTTGTCTCCATTCCCACTGCCTCTGATCTCTGCTGGAGAGAGCAAATCTTAGCAGCCTGGAACATCACACGTTTCTCTGATGGCTTTTCTCTCCCATATGCTCTGGTTCAGTAACAGTTTTGGCTGATCACTGTGAAAGCAAAACAACTTTTTTTTTTTCTTTAAGCTACAGCTTTCTAGAAATATGTCTTTGGGCTTAATCAACATAACCTTCAGCAGTTCTTTGAAACCCAGGATCTAAAAGCCATGAATGTCAGAAACACTTTATGGCTTGTGGGAGTCTTTAGCGCTTCTGACAGATAAAAGTGGAGGAGGAAGCCATCAAAAAATATACCACATACAGACTGGAATGGGATTTTGCTGGTAGCTGACAGTTGGGCCCCTGCATTGGAAAGGAAAGGCTACTGAAGGAAAAACTTATGACTAAGAGACCAAAGGGTGATGTAGTGCTGATCATAACATGCACTGGTTGGGTTTTATACAGTAAATGCTTTGCGAGACATCTGTGTGTGCCAAGCTTAGGCACCCTTTCCTGGCAGAGCAGTCCTCTGCTGAAAGGTCTTTCTAACATCGGAGCTGTCAGTTTATTATTAGGACAGTAGTGTTATTTTTAAGAAGAAGAGGAAAAAAGGAGAATAAATTACAGTAAAATGTCAGCAAGTGCTGAAAATAGAGGAGTAGCAACGGTGTCTCTCTGGCATTTTTGCAGCCCGGCAAGCACACGCAGCAGGAATAGTGCCAGCATGCAATTTCCATCAGCTCCAATTACTACCTTCACTTGTTTTTAAATATTTAAAGTTTCGTGTTTAATTTTGGATGATATTGAATAACAAGAATCAAAATATGGAAATTCACTCCCGAGTAGTGGTCGCGATAAGTGGGTATCAATAACGTAAGCCGGACGGGACTGAATGACCGTGGTTTTCCAAGAAATCTTTTCCATTTCTCGTGTGTTCCCTGTCTAGACATGATTTATTAAACAGTCCTCTGAAGGGATTGTCCTTCTCCACTGTCTTTTATTATTGGTGGGAGCCAATTTGAGGCTCACTCTGTTGTGCGAGGGCCGGTTCCCTTGTGTGATTGATGAGCCGGATGGGAAGTGATTAGACTTTTACAAGCCCGTGCTGCTTGAAACAACACTACCAAGGAAGGAAAAAAAAAAAAGGCTGTTCTTCAAATTTCGGATTCATTGCCTATTCCTTTTGAGCTTCAGGTTCTCTTTTGCCCTCTTTGACATCTGCTCACTTTTCTGGCTTGGTTCGCGAGGTAAGGAGAGCGAGTGGCAGAGCTGCACCATGCAGCCGATAGAGGCAACTGTGGGAAGCAAAGCTGCCAGCTGTTGTGGGCAGTCTTGCTTTTTTGCTTTATTGTGATTTTCTATTAAGACTGATTGCAGTTTGCTCTTGATATGCTTCCCCAGAGGTTTGCCCTCTTCGAAAAGAGGCAATAAACCAGGCAAGCCGGGCAACAAGGAGGGACAAGTAGGACAGGTAGGGCATACATGTTGTTTCCCTAAATACAAGGGGGGACAAGTCACAATCCCTTACATTGGGGCTGTCAGTGTGAAACCCGCCCGAGGGCATTTGCTGGATCGCTCCATGGTTTGCGTGCAGTGGTGGTGAAGCAGAGACTTTTCTCCCAGGGAGTCCAGCAAACCTCATATCTGGCCGTGCCTAACAGGCAGCTTTGCTCCTGCTTGTGACTGGGGTCTGGAAAGCCTTTTTAGAGGCAGAAATCCAGCTCTCCTCATCTTGTTCTGTCTGTCACCCAGCCACCTGTTCCCCTTTAGCACGTGGTTGTTTCATCTTATATTAAGACCTCTGCTCCTTCTCTTCTTGTAGGTGCCTGGCAGAGTTTCAAAATAAGGTTGTGCATAATCATTCTTGCCTCTAAGATTCCTAAATCACTTCCTCTTGTTTTCATTCAAGGATTTTCCCCTTTTTTTTTTTTTTTTTTTTTTTTTTAAGGTCTTCCTCAGGAGACCTCTAAAACCTACGTGCTGGAGCAATGGCAAATTGAAACCATGTGACTATTTTCCTTTTTCTCCTCTGAGGACTGCTGGTGTCTGCTGAAACGCAGACGATATGTGGCAGCCAGGTATTACAGTGAGCAGGGGAATCCTGTTCCCCTGGTACAAGTCAAATGAATTATTCCATTTCAGCTTCAAACCTGAACTCTTTGTGCACGTGCCAGAGCCTCGGGGGCCTGTCCCCTGTCAGAGCTGTTAGCTAGAAGTTGTCACTGAGGCCAAACCAAGGTGATGCCCAGCCCAGCCCAGCCCCTTGTGGGGAAAACATGCTGAAGAGGCAAGTGTGAGCACTACTGCTCATGGCTTGGTGGCATCTCAGTGACGTGATTTCACCTTGTTAAGTGGCAGTGGAGCTTGGGGTGTGGGTGCTCCTTTGTGACATTGAAAGGATGTTTCATAAGTTCATCCATAGATGATGTTTCATAAATGAGAGACCTAACAGTCAACTGGGTGAGCTGGGTGTGAAAGGAGAATTTGTGCCCAAGAGGAGCAAACTTCTCTGAAAAGCCAGAGCCATAGAATATTTGACACTTCAGCTTGGTGGCTGAACTGGAAAAGAATTGCAAAAGTCAATTGGGATTGACCCAAGTGAGAAATTTTTTATTTTCCTCATCAAACCAAAAATCCTGCTCAGTATTACTTTGCGACAATTGAATTTTTTTTGTTCGACTCCAAGTTCTTAATTTGTTTTAAATAATGCATTCTGGTAATCTACAAAGCAATAAGCAATTGTGTCTTTCCTTCCCCTTCCCAGGTGGAGCTATTTGCCACATTCCAGATTAATATTCAGTTCACTTTGCTCAACCAAAAATTGATCTTTTCCCCCCCGTGCTATGTTTATTCTTTGAAAACTTTCTCCAACCTAATAAGGATGGATTTTTTTCATGACATTTTATCAAATCTTCCTTCTCTTCACCGGGCTAAGATTTTGTTGTACTGAAAAGAGCTCTTGCCTCCATAAGAAATACAATAAATGAAACAAAATGAAGATCACAGATGTTGTAATAAAATTAGTAAATGTGTGTAGCATTGAACTTCATTGAAATTATTGTAAATGCTGCTGTAACATTGTTTAATTATGTACAATTAGCCCAGGAATTGCTCAGTCCCTGCTGGAGCCTTTTCTTTTGGATTTACAATAGGTCATGGTAGAGAATTTTTCTCATTACTGTCATGGAAGCACTAATTGAACTGGATCTGATCTCCCACATTGACTAGTTTTATCCATAGAAGTATAATTTATTTATGTACAAATAGTTCTTCTTTGCCATATTTAACTGGAGCCTGGAGCAGGCATAGAAGAGATGGCAAAATTTATAGTCCATTAGGGCGTTTTCTGTCAAGTGTCATCTGTGAAAACTGGTTTGGACATAGAAAGCCAAGAACAAGATAAATGTAGCGTGGGAGGTGGAAGAGCTCAGCATTTATTTCCAAGCTGAAAATCCCCAAATGCCAGAGGAGAATCCAGTCCTTGCAAAGACTGATGTACTGATCTGCTGGATCCAAGGATTTTGCCTTGTTAAGCATTTCTGTACATTTGGGGGTTTCTTCATATTGATCATGCCAGCCGAAGCAGCTCAATAATATGATAAATAATTTATTTGCTGGCACTTTGCCCGGCCTGTTCTCCACGCACTTCACATAGGAATGCTGTGAGAGCTGCCCGTGCGCTTCCCAGAGGTTGGCTCTGCAGGCAGGGAGGGCAGCGAGAAACAAAGTTCAGCTGAAGCCTTTTTTGCGAGCTCGGCTGCCTCAGGCTTGTGCCAGGGAGAAGAGAATGGATCTGCTGCAGAGCCTGCAGAAGGCTTTGGGTACTGGCGAGACCTGTTTTAGGGTAAGAGGTGCACGAGCGGTGCTGTGCAAGGATTACCAGCTTGTGCCCAGGCACAGCAGCTCTCTGAGCTTGAACCAGATGGGACTTCAGGTTTTAGGAATGGCCAAACCACTTGAACCCTTTCTCTGCCCACCTGTGAACACAGTCTTGGTGCAGTTTAACATGTGCATGCGTGGAGGTTGACGGATATAAAGTACAACTGTCTCATGTCTCTGGGCCAGGAGATCTCTTTGCCTCAGCATCTTAATTCACCCTCCACCTTGCTCCTAAAACGCTCCATCAGATGGAGTAACAGCACACCAAAACTCAGACTGGTGGTTCCTGGCAGGTGCAGTACCTGTGGATGCACTCGAGCTGTCTCTGCAAACACCGTGAGATGCGTGCAAGTTTATTCAAAACTGTTTCCATCAGCGGAAGGGTACATTATTTATGATTCCATTTTCTTCTCTGTTTGGAGAGCACTTATCAAATCAATCAGAGAATTAATTAAGTAATTATTATTTTTTCATTATTTGCCTGAGTCTTGATGTATTTACCCCACACAAATAGGAGAGCCACTCGTAAATGGGAGCAGGAGCTTGAAATACTTATTTTATTTCCCGTACTTAGGAAGAGGAGACTGAGAGTGGCTCTATAGTGTGACAGCTGGCAACGAAGTTGTGATATGTAAGAAATGATGGGACACTGTTGAGTGTCATTTGTCATCTGTGGCCTGAACAAGAGAGCCTCTGCTCTGTGCTGGTGGACACCCAGAGTCATTTTGTGCCCCTTTTTGTGAGTGCAAGTGAGGCACCAGGAAGTTAGAAGTCAACATATGTGAAAGGCCCCAAGCAGCCGTGACCCCCCAGCTTAATCCTTTTTCACAGGTTCCCCCGAGTCTTCTTTAGTGTCCCCTCCCACGTGGCATCCGGTGTCACCTCCACCGTCTTCTGGTGTTGGTTGTGGTTGGAGCTTCCCAGGGCAATACCAGCCAACATTCCTCTTCTCTTTCTTCGAATATGGGATTGTTTTTTTCATTCAGACCGACTCATTTGGTGATTTTGCAAAGGTCAGCCTAGTGGTGGGTGGGCTGTGCTTGGGGACCAGGAGCAGTGGGGACAGTGCTATTCCTGGCACCACATTTTCCATGCTGGTTGTGCCTCCTGGCTTTCCAACCCCGTGTCAGCACAGGGTTTGGGATTTTTTGCTTCCTGACCTGCAGCGACAGGGAGCAGGACGTGTTCCTGCAGGATGAGGTTGTCTCGGCTGTACAGAGAGCCCCCCAGTGAAGGGGGCCACCAAACGTGGTGCTTCCCATTTCCCAGTGTGTGGGAGCTCCTGGGCCAGATGCTGTGACTGGATGAGAGCAGGTGAGGGTATAAGGGCAACGGGGAAATTACAGCAGCGCTTTATCGGGACTTAAACTGCTGTACAAAAGAAGAATCAGTTCCAAATGTGTTTCAGGAACATCCCAAGGTGAAGGGCCAGAGTGGGTCTGGATTTCAGAGTATTTCCCAAGTTGCTGGCCAGCACAGGATAAGGAGATTGCTGGCAAGGTGACACCATGTGACACCATGTGACCCCTGTACCCCACCTCACCTACTGCATGGGGTTTATTTTCAAGTAACTATTCTTGCCAGCTGCTTGCAGTGTTAATGAAAAAGCTTTGCAGTGCTGTTTTCCTCCAGGTGACCCAGCTATTCTGAAAAGCACTAAGGGCCACTGAACAAAAATGTATAATGTATAATTAATGCAATAATTGTATAATTTTATTCCCCTTTTCATCAAAGTTGCTGTACACAGTGCATGTATTAAATATGACTACAGTGCTGTTTCCCAAGACAACTGCTGAAGATGAGTTAGGAAGACCTCAATAGGCTATTCCATTTAAACATTTTCTTTGCAAAATAAATACAGGCTGTCTTGTGAATAAGAATGAGATTAGCTGAAGTCATTAATTAGTATGACTTTTTAAAAGGAAGCTGTAAATGGAATAATTCGCCACATACGGCATCTTAATTTTCTTCGCTGTGAAATAGTTCTCATTTTTCTTTATTTACTCCCCATTGCTGTTCAAGGCCTTTTCTAAGTTCCAGACTTCACATTTGGTGGGTCCTCTTTGTTCTTTTAGCTCCCCTGTCATCTGTCGTCTCGCTCCTGGCTTTTGGACAGAGACAATTCTATAATTGTGCCTGAACCATCTTTGCCTACTTCTGGCCCCGTCCCTCTGGGAGTTTCCCATTGCCACAGAGTTCAGCTTGGTGATCAGAGCTCAGCACCCACGGCTACAGGTTTAGACCTGGAGTTATCTAATAAATCAGAAGAAGAGGTTGCAGGGCTGGAGGTCCCTAAAGCTGGGAGGGAGTGCTACTGCCACTGATTTTCTGTTAGTGCACGAGCATCACTGGTGTGCACCGTGTCGTAGCATCTGTTGGCATGGGTCCTGACAGCGATCTGGGGATCTGAACTCCTGAAATGAGGCACAGAAGAGCTCCTGGGTCCTTTGCATGAGCGCGTTGACCTCATGTTTGTTTGTTTTCCTCAGGTAGTTCAGTTTGTAAACTGTTAAAATGCATGTTATTGGAAGATTAAAATGATTCTTTGTCATGGATGGAAGGGGTTAAACTGAAACTAAAAAAGAAAACTTTTGAGAGGTTGTTTCAGAAAGAAATTCAGAAGGACAAAATTAAGATGGTTTAGTTTCATAGCTTTTCCCTAAAGCTTGGAGCAATTTGCTTAAACATTGATTTTAACATTTATTTTCCTACTGCCTTTTTTTTTTTTCCAGTGGCTTGATTTCCATTCCTCGTCTGGCGTGCCTGTTAATTTTGCATGCTATCACAGGCCTAATTCTTCTCTGTTTCAAATGAATATCATATAAATTAATTGCCACATGATTACCATGTAATTACATTGTGACTCATGACAGTTTAGACAAAGTATCATAGCTACATTTTAAGGAGTGATAAATGTTTGACTAATGTGTCAGAAAAATGTAAATATATTGTGATTATTGTGGCACTGTTAAACACATTAATTCTCTCCCTAGTTTTTGCAAGCTGTCAGTCATGCTGTGGTAAAGAGCAGTTAATCCAAGTGCCTAAATTCATCTGTGTTTAGGCAACGTTTATCATTTGGGAAAGTTTTTGCACCAAGGGCCAAGGAAGAGGTAGGTGGCCTGAGTATCACCACAGCATCACATAGGACGCTCTTGAGAGAGCTGTATCTTCCATGTAAGCTGCTTATTATATAAATCTGTCAAGCTCTGTATTAAGTTGAAAATTAGGAACTTTTTTCGTCGTATTGACTAAGTCACTGTTCAGTATGTGTTATGGTCAACGTCAACAGGGGCAAACCTTTTTATCAGCTGCTGTGAGGTGTCAGGCAGGCTCCTACCGATTGCAAAAACGTGTTTAGTACAGAATTGCTTGAAATGGTGTCTTTAGTTTCAATACATGAATACACAGGCTTTCTTCCATGCCTGTGCGTCACCACAGTACAAGAAGCTCGGGATAAGGCACAGTTATCTAGACCTACAGGGATGCAGAGAGTGTTTTGCCTGTGCAAGTTAGGGTCAGGGTTAGAGCAGACTGTTGCAGGGATTTGGGCTGGGACCTGCCAAGTGCTTATCTTGTCCTCTCCTGCCTGCCAGTGGCTGCTGCTCTGCACTCTGTCCTGCCTTTGCAGGCTGCCCCTATGTTGTTTGAAGCACCGACTGGATGGGCTTCATGGGCAATTTCGGACTGGGACAAATCTGGTCATGGGCCAGCTCACCCTTGACACTGTGCCCTAAGGTTTTGCCTGGGTTAGCAGGGTAGTTGCTGCTGTTATCCCAGCTAAAGTGAGCAGCTATCACTTGAAGTCATCCATGGAACTAAGACAACGGGACAACATCCTCTGGTTATCTGAGGACCTGCAAGACTAGTAGCAGCTGACAGCAAATAAACAGGCAAATCCATTGAAAAATAAAATAAAAAAAAAGTAAGTGGTGGAGTTGGTGAAAAGGGATAGGGTAAGGGAGGTATTTCTGGTTGATTTACAACCTGGATGATCAGCCATATGGTTTAGGATCCCCTTTCTCGATGCTGAATGACAACCAATTCACTCGTGTGCCTCTGATGGGTTTTGAAAGGGAGGGACTGCAGCAAGCCAGGCTACAGGGAGCTGCTGAGGATCTAGGCATTTCCCAGCCTCCTATTTACAGCCATCCAACTGGAAAAGAGTGTCCCAATCCCCTAAAACCCAGCTCTAGAGAAATTGGTTCCAGTCTGTAGCAGCAGTAAAGATGAACTAAATTTACCCTAATTCTGGGAGGTGTGGACTTCAAAAGCCTGCGCAGAGTTTATTTCAATATTAACAGTGTTGAACGTGGCCAGCTTCTTTCCCTTTCTTCCTTGCTCTCCTTTTATTAGCTGAGAAAGGTGGGGAAGAAAAGAAATTGAAAGACTTGGTTAATGCAATATGTGGCATTGGAAAATGCCTTAATAATGAAGTGCATGATTAGACCAATTAGAGAGGTAGGATGGAAATGCTGTGTGTGTAGAGAGTGCATGCTTAGCATACACAGTCCTTAAAAAAAGAGCTGATAACCATCAGGGAGGCAAGAGAGGAATTCTGTGTTTCCTTGGCTCAAGAACTCTGTTTTGATGGCCTCTGCTGTGGCCAGAGCTGCGTCACCTTTGTCCTCCTGACTTCAATTTGTGCTAAGATTGCTAATTATCTCTTCTGTTGTGCTCTTTCCGTCTAGCGTTTCATCCATTTCTTCCCCCTTGCAGTTTCCCCTCTGGTCCTTCCCCAGCGACGTGTCAGCATAGCCCTCACACACGGGCTCAGGGTGGTCTTGTAATTAAGATCCCGGTGTTCTTTCCGGAGGCGTGGCAGCTTGCTGAAAGGGAGCAGTGGCAGGGAAGCTGTCAGGTGAAGCTGCAGGTGCAGCTCCTGCGCCGCTGTGGGTGAGCACAGGCCCCTGGTTTCCCCAAAAGCGCGCGGACTTGCTGTGGCTGATCATCCGCGGGCTCCGTTCCTCACAGGCTGATGGAAGCTGATAATTCACATCATCTCCGTGACAGGGAGCGGGCAGAAGCTCTGTTTGCCGTCTGGTGATGAATAACACTTTTTCAGGCATCGCTCAGTGTTGAAATCTTTATATTCACAGAGATTTTTAAGATGTATGGTATCGCGTGATTTCTGGCGTTAGTGCCAAGTGTCTTAAAGAGATTTCATTTAGATTAATTATCAGCCAGATATGAATAAGTAAGAAGCAATAAATCACGGCAAATCAGCTGTTCCAGCCAAATGGGTGTTTTCATATCTACGATGTAGTCCAAAAGGAAAAAATTTCTTTTGTTTTTGCGATTGAATGAGGTGATGCTAAGGCATAGTAAAAGACATAGGTCCAACAGGGTGTTTAATTACAGTTTGGTGAGATAAGTTTTAAATTAATTTTTATCTGTACCTTTGAGAAAAGACATGGCTGTTTCAGTGAGTAGAGTGAAAAATGAGCATTTCCTAACAATTACCAGTCTTTCCTGCTAAATATGGTGTACTGTATGACTTCTGGAAGATTGAAACCATATCCTGTGGTCGATGCCATGGATATGTGATCACAGCCATATGTGCTTGAGGTATGTACAGCAATGGTTTGATTAGAAAAGCATTACCCAGAGAATATTTACGAGCCTGTAGAGTGTATACATGTGAATCCTATTAGAAAGCATCTTATCCACCCCTGTAGGATTGCCCACCTCAGTAAATCTCTCCTTCAAAAACAAAAATCCTGGGGAGATTTTCCCCAGCCAGGTCTAGTCACATTACCTGGTATGAACACACCAGCCCTAAGACCATGGTAAATGATGCTGAAATGCAAGACGAGGCTGTAAAAGTTGATTCAGGGAGGTCTGCTGGGAAGCTTTTTTTTAATGCTGTTGTTGTTAGTGTGCCTGACACGAAAAACTCCTGTTTCTTGCTAAGAGGAAGACTACGAGTGGATGGCCAAGGAGGAGGGGAAATTGAAAATCTGGGGCAGTTTTTAACAAACCCCCTTGTGTTAAATTTGAATGTTCAGAGTGTACAGCTATACACTTTTTACGGTGTTCCCTGAGACAGCATGTTTTCCGGACATTGCTCAGTGTCATGTACTTCTTACCAGGTAGTTGTGGCTCCTGGGCAAATTTTGGTCTGGTGAGCTGAGAGCCATAGCAAAGTTTTGCTTACAGAGCTCTTTGTCCCCAGGAAAGCACCAGCTTGGTGATCTTTGTCAGAAGCCCCACCCTCACGGCAAAGGCATCATTTCTGCTGTGCTTCTCATGGAGATAGCATAGAATCTCAGGCAGTTCCTACTGTCTTGTGACACTGGGCACTGTTTTCTGCTGTTTTGTTTTCTACTGTTGCAGTTTCAATTGCAAGTGTGTGCTGGTGTGTTCTACTTGAAAACTGTTCTGCGGATAGCTGGGGGTTGTGCATGAGCAGGCATAAACAAAGATGCTGTATTGAGTAATATGGTATTCAAGGGCTTAATTTCAGACTGATGATGACTGAAGGAAGGGTTACAGACCAGACCAGACCTGGGAGTCTGCTTATCCACAAGAAAATACTTGACACAGCACGAAAGTAGGGGATTAAAAGTAGCGTGCCTACCTCAAGTACGGTACTGCCGGCACAAGAGCTATCAATTGTTTAAATAGAGGGAATTTAAATTATACTGCCATTTGGCACAATAGGACTTAGTCTAATTTTATCAATTAGGGTATAAACTTGTCAGGAGGAATGCTGATCAGGGGCACAGGATGTGGTGTGACAGGTTCAGATAGGTGTTAAGCACCTGGCTATTAGCTTTATTAAGTGCAGTGTTTTGCTTATAACGTTGCCCAAAGGCTTCCAGGTTTAAAGCAAGACTCACTTCTGCGAGTCCCCACACACGCAGTTTGCTTCAGGAGCTCCATGTAGGAGTTCATGTCTGGAGATGCCAGAAAAAGGTGACCCTCTCATGTCTGTGGTGTCATGCAATGCAATTCCTGCAGCACAGGTATTTTTTCCTTTGTGCCTGGGCAATGTCCATGCATGCTAAGGTGAATCCTCAGTATTGCCGCCCTTCCTAATCTTCCATTGCCCAAACTTCTGTCTAGCGGTACTTTTGTCTAAGGAAATAGATGGATTTTGAAGGCAGGCCTTTTTAATGCCTATTTCCCAGTTTGTATGGGAGTTGCTGATGATTTAGTCTGCCTTGTTATGGTGTGCTTTGCTGTGCACTGGCTTAAAACACACCCACCTCCAGCTGTCTGTCCTGCCTGCAGAGTTCCCTCAGGCTGGGGCTGTAGCTCCTCTGCTCTGGTGGCCAACATTTTAGTGCCAGCCCACCTCTGTTGGCAGCTGAAGTTGAGAGCCCTGCATTCTCCACCTGGGATGTGTCTGGGCTGCGAGTGCCAGCCCCTGATCACCTTCTGCTGACGCCGCTGCTGCAGGGCCGTGGCACAGACGGGCTGGCTGGACACGTCCAAAGCCTCAAACCAACGCAGCGAGACTCGCAAGGGGACCATCTGTCACTGCCCAGAGCCCTTTTCCTCTGAACACAGAAGGAATTTAAAAAAAATCAGAGGAGGTAATTGCTTTAGTTACTTTTCCAGGCTTCACCCAGCAGTCACTGCTCAGCCCGGTGCGTGCTGTCCTTGCACGGGGCTGGGCTTTTTCCAGTGGCAGGGGCTCTTGTCCCGTATTTCTGCTCCTTTCTCCATTTATGGGGGGTCTTTGTTTTCCCAGGCACATGCTGTCCCTCACTGTGCCAACAGACTTTCCCCCCACCCGGCCGAAACACGGGCCCGCCTTTTGTTTCGGTGGCGTCTGCCGGGTTCCCGTCACTGGCCCGGTTGCTTTTCCCATTTATCCCAAAGGAGGGGCAGCGTCTGTCCCCACTGGTTTCAGCGTTTCTTGTCTCCAGCTCCTCGTGCCTCCCCAGCAGTAGGAGCTGGAAGGTCCAGCGTTGGCCAGGATATGCTGCCATGCATTAAATGGTGAAGGTGGGAAGAAATGCCCGACAGCTGCCTCTTTCTGCAGCTCTGCCCAACCTCACAGACTGCGTGGGCAACGAATTCCTTGGCGCTGGAAAATAGTAATGTCTGACACGCTGGTGAGGCCTTGACCTTTGGTTGAAATGATGCTAAACCTCAGCAGAGGTGTTTGTGTCAAGATGGTTGAGATTATTTCTGGTTTGGTTTGTTGGGTTTTTTTTGTTGGTTTTTTTCCTATAAAGAGTGGCTGCTCTGCTTAATAGGAGTATAGAAGTCTTGGTGTGCTGTGAGAAAAAATTCCCTTTACATGGCAGATCTGAGGAATCCTCATTTTCCTATGTTGGTTTTTTAAAGGAAAAACAGGGTCCCTGTTCCCTTTACTCTTCAGTTACAGGTTTACAATAAAAGGTGAAAGCCACTTCAGCGTGGCTTTTGTTTTTTCAGGACAGAGCACATGAACACATGTGTGTAATCCTGGAAAACTGTATTAACCTATTTAATTTTGGAATGAGTCTGACGTGACACTCTCTTACTTGACCATAGCCCTTGCCAAAGAAACGGTGACATGACCAGGAATTCCAATAAGCAGCTACAGCCCTTCCAGATCAAAAAAGGAGTTGTAGGCAGGACATAAAAGGAGAAATACTGGCACAAGGATGCATTTAATTTTGCTATTTTTCACACCTCATGTAATTGCCAACTACACAGACCCCAGCCAGTCTGGTGCAGGTATTGCATCCAGGGTGAAATGCACAACAGCCAAAAGCTTACTATTCTATCAAGATTCTTTTAGTAGGAATCTCAAGAATTGAGTATTTTATATTTTTATGTGGGTGTCTAACAACCTCAGCCCCAATACGAGGCATATTAACTCCATCCAATCTAAATACTTTCTACAACCACAGAAATACATATCCTGATTTTATTTGGATATATTAAAACCCCTGATCTAATATCACTACTGGACATACAAGCTCTGTCCAAACAGAATGATTTGTGGAATTTCAGTAAATACTTAAAGTGCTAAAGGCCGGATCTGCTGAGCTCGACTGATGATGTGCAAGGTTTTATCTGCTAAGCACCTGGTTTCTTGGGGCTGGGACCCCACAAAAGTAGCCATTCAGTACGATTTCAGAGAGAACAGAGCCCCTGTGCATCTGTGAGCATTGACAGTCTGTGCCCAAGTTTTTTCCAAGTGTTGTGTCAAAGGGTTAAGTAAATACGAAGGCACATTTAATCCTGCAACCTGTGTATTTGAAGAGATCATCCTTGAAACTACCACCAAGTTCACCAGGAGCAAAATCCGCAGCTTTGTGAAATTCAGTGGAAAATTGGCTTCAAGGAGCATTAACTCAGGTTCTCAGTGAATGTCTTTCTTCTTGATTAAGAGAGGGGAAACAAAAAAGAAAAAAGAGCACTTTTAGGTACTAAAGTCACTTTTATACTTTCCTTTAAAGTTTGAATTTTGTCCACTACCTGGAATATTTTCCTATTTTATTTATTGCTACTGAGACAGAGCTAGCTTTAGACTGAATTCTAGGTTCCAGATGGCTTTTAGAAGGTGATCACTTTTATAGTCCTGAGATTTGTGCGTGGCTGTTTCCTCCTCCATGCCTTACAGCTAAACCCTGCTTGCTCAGATGTGTGCTCCTGGAAATGCTTTATGGAATTTCACAGTTCCTGTGAAGGAAAAGATCTTTTTTCTGCAGAGCCTTTGGCATGATTTCTGTGTGAGATGGCAGTGTAATTTCTCCCAGCACCCAGGCATGCCTGCGTGCCTCAGCTCACAGAGGGGTGATGGCCAGCTCTGCAGCCTGCTCTGACTTTGCCATGGGGGCTTTGGCTAAGTGGAAGTTTTCACCCAGTTCTCCAAGGTCCTGTGGGGCCACAGTTCTCTCAAGCTGCCAGCAAGGCTGAGACACCTCAAATATCAGGCATTGTGCGGTATATCCAAACAGCAGCTCAGCTAGGTCTTGGAAAAGGGGAGTGGTGCTTTAAAATCATGTGGCTTGTGCTTTATGAAATGATTCTGAATTATGCGATCTTAAGATGAGACTTTTTACGTCTCTGGGTTTGTTCAGTATCAGAGGATCCCATGAAAACACAGAGGACCCCTTGTTTCCCCTCCTTGGGTCCTGGAGCCCCTGTGCAGGTGCTTGCTGCTTTTCCCACCCGCGGCAGTGTGGAGGAGACGAGGTTTTTAGCTCCCTTTCTGCTCTGGATTGGACTTCCATTGCACGTGATACTTTTATTTTAAACACCATAGTATGGCAGTGTGTTATTTTGCATTGTGTTATCCACCCTGTGGCTTTCTCTTTTTGCTTTGTCTTTGCAAAGACAAGCTATCAACCCAGTTTCTGTAGTGAAAGTAATGCAGGAATGCCAGTGAAGTGTACCAAGGCAGGATTTCTCCTCCCCATGCCCCGTTCCGTTAACCAGATCACAGAGGTGTGCAAACCCTATTTTTCATTAGCAACTAGAAAAATCTGTCTTGTTTTAGCAAAAAAGTATGCAGGAACTGTTTGCTTGAATAGAGGTATAAGCTACCAAGACTTTACTGAGTGTGGGTACCAGTGATGGAGAAGAGTGTGAGGAAGCACATGTTCCGTCATTTCTTTGTACACTTGCTTTTCAGCTCACTTGTGTTAAGCTTTTCAGTTTTTGCATCTGCTATATTATTTTGCTTTCATTTTTTTTAAGTGTTCTGTGTACAGCTAAACCCACATGAGGATGATCTGTTTTCTCCTTTTTGTTTCTTTCAAGGCAATAAGACATCTGGCTGCTACTAGTGTGAATTATCAAGTTGCATCCTTTTAACCCTCCTCATCATTTTATTCGTGAAGTGCTCACCCGCTGAGATACCAGGGGCCATGTGCAAACAATTCAGAACAGCGCTGGGAAATAAATGACATGGGCAAAAATGATGGGATGCTTTTTAAAACCGAAAAGCTGTGAGTGCTTAAAAAAAAAAGGGCACGTTGGGGAGGGGAAGAGAGAGGTCAGATCGGTCGAGCATCACTCCAAAGCTCAAAGCTGACCCTTCTTCCAAAAATTTAGCTCTTCATCCACAGGTGGTGTGGTCCCAACAGGCGCTGGGGATGTGCCCCTAAGTCTTTTTCTGAATTTAGCCAATGCTGTAAGAAAAGCCAGATCTCGGACCATTGGGGAGAGCAGGACCCCAGCACTGCTGGTGTGACGATCATTGCAGGAAGAGACTAGAAATCTTTTAAAAACTGAATTTCCATCCTGGTTCAAGGCAAGGTTGGATGGAGCTCTGAGCAGCCTGTCCTAGTGGAAGGTGTCCATGCCCATGGCAGCGGATTGCCATTACATGATCTTGAAGGTCCCTTTCAACCCAGGCTACTCCGTAGTTCTGTGATTCTTCTGGAGGCAGGTAGTGGGGAGTCCTTTGCATGAAGGCCTTGGTGTTCAGGAGGTACCTGTGCCAGCTCCCTGTACTGGGGCAGTCCCTCTGGGAGCTCTGCTAACAACGAAATTGTGGTACTAAAGCCTGTCTGTCCAAGGCACGTGTGTTGCTCATATGAAGTCCTTGGAAGAAGCCTAAGGATCCAGGCTAAGCAAACGATCTGGCTGGCTATCTTTGGGTTCTGCATCTGCCAGATGGCTTTTTTTTTAGGAGAGAGCACTGCCAAAAAAAGCCCAAAACAGCACTGTGTTGCCAAGATGTTGAACTCCTGTCCCTGCTCCAGCAGACAGAGATATCTAGAAAGAAAAAGCGCTGCGCTGATCGCTGCCTGCTCATGATGTTCCTGTTTTTCCTTATTCATGTATGAGGCAGCTTGTTAGGTGCCCAGCTGGCAGTATGAGCCCGTGGCTTCTTTGGGACTGGTACGGATGATGGGACAATGGGGCACAGCAGAGGATGGGAAGGCATCAGCCCCTGTGTGTTTCTTTTCAGCTCTGTTCGTTGTCTTGCAGCACTTTCTTGTGCTTTCACAGTATCTCTGCAAAGAACTTTGTGGAAAAGGTATAGGAGTTTTCATGGAAAATAAGAGGATGATAGCACATCATTGATTTGTATAATTTAAAAATAACAAATGCAGGAGAGTTGGCAGTAGATGAAAAGATATGTCCAAAACTGATCACAGGTTTGAGTGGCCACGGGAGGTGAGCCATCAGTCCCTCTGTCCAGGATTAACTCAGTTTGTCCTGAGCACTGTGGGAAGCAGCAGTAGCAGCAAAGAGGATAAGTGCTGGTTTTCCTGGTGCTTTCCCATCTGACAAAGCCTTCAAAGTCTCACACTTCACACAGAAGTGTTAGGACTAATGCAGGGAGGAGGTGAGCAAACTCCAGCCCTTCGTGAGAGCAGATCATTCACATGGAAATCTGTGCCTGCCTTGGAGGGCAAAGAGCTGGGGTGGCAGGACCAGGTTTCAGGGGATGGATGCCCAACACCAGTGATGCATTGTTAGTAGTGAGGTGGGTGCAGGTGTTGCAGAGACAGGGAGCCTTCAGCAGAGTCAAAGCAAATTCTTCCATGCCAGCGTTCCATCCTCTAGGTGTTTATTCAGATGCCATACATTTTTAATAATCCTCACTGGGACAAATTTAGTCAGGTCTGTTAAGGTTTTCTTGGTTAGAGATGAAGGCAGGCACAGGCTTGAGCACTTCAAGGCCTGGTGCCTACAGGAAATAAGGAATTTTGCCCAGTAACAGCTTGAGCCTGAAGTTGAGAAATTTGGCTTTGCTGTGTTAGATGGCGGAAGACTCAGTGGTTAGGTCTGAAATTGAGGAATTTAATCAACATAGTAAATGATGGGTGTGATTTTAAACATTTGTCAGTATCTTTAAGTATAAATGGAGGGTTTCTGGAACTAAGAGAGGTGAAGAAAAACCCCTGGGTAGGTAGGAGGATGGAAGGTAGGTTGTTGGAGAAAGTCTGTGCCATTTCTGATAGACTGCTCCCCCAAATCTGGGGTTGGATTGCATCACCAGGGTCTGCTCTGCCATTGTACCGAGGCGCTTTGCTCATGTATCTGTTATTAAATCAAAACTACCCTTTGATTTCCAAGTGTTGATTGAAGAGCAACAGCCATGTGACTGAAAGGAAGTAACAAATAATCCCAGAATGGAAACCAGGCAGCCCAGTGCCACCTAAAACTGGTGCATCTGGTATTGCCTGTGATGCAGGGCTGGAGACATCCTACAACCACACTGGAAGGATTTTAGGCAGGAGAGCATGAGGGGGAAGGCTGTGCAATAACATGTGAATCGCTTGCACTGGTTGAAAACCAGATGAACAGTTTCTCAGCCACAAAAACCAAGTGAGAGGACAAAGCAAATGAGTCCTACAAGGCAGACTAATAATCAAGGTAAGTGCTAGAGGTAAATTCTACATAGCGCAGTGTACTGTGTACTGCACAGTTTGTGGGGAGATTTCCTATACACTGTGAGAATTTGCCAGTGCTGCTGCCTAGATTGAGTCAAATGTCTCAAATAGTTACACTGAGCTGATTATCTATGCATGTTTTCCTTTAGGGTGTTGAAGAAATAAAGTACAAAAATATTTATGATTTTTTTCATTGAGGTATCAAGTAACGTGAATATGAGGATAAAACCAGGTTTTTTTGGGTTTAGCCAATTCCTCCCTGTTAGCAAGATCCTATGATGTGGCTGGAAGTGGTTTAAAGGAGCAATTAATAATTCATTTATTTTTTACACAAATATTTCTCCGACACTTTCCTATTCTAGGTAGCTTTTGGAAAACAGAACCAGTTTGAGCTTGAGAGGAGAGAAGTTTAAAATACTTTAAACAAATTAACTTCTCCTAGGACCTTAACTTCCATGCTGTGTTAGAATTTTAAATTAAATCTATTTGAATAAAGTATATGAGGTCCTTTTTTAAAAATGGAGCAAAAAACCACCACAGCCTCTGAAGCAAACCAGAGGAAAAGGAGACAATAGCGCTTGGAAAGCAACCTCTTGGCAAAGAGGAACAAGAGCAGTGGAATAATTTAATTGCTCATCAGCTAATTATACGGTATTATAATGTTAATGTGTCTTCATCATGACAATGTAATAGGTATAGATTGAAGCATATGAAAAAGAAAGTGTTGATGCAGTAATTATAACTAAGAGCAGAGCTGTTAGAGTAATTATAACGCTTCATCAGGTAATTAACGTATTGTTCAACTTGAGATGGAGAATAAAGAGTGAAGAAGTTAAATATTGAAGGACATGCCTTCCCCGCTCCCCATCTCCCCGCGTTTGCCGCAGGAGCTGATACTCCGTATTGATACTGCTATTTTCTTATTTCCTTGTACATCTTTTATTGAGTGGGGAAAGCTGTCAGGGTGCGTGCATCCAAATAGACTGGCAGTCGTTATTTTAGACTATTTATGCTGGAAACCCTGTGGATCCTCCTCGCTGCAGAGGCAGTCGATGTGCAGATGGGTATCTGAGACTAAAGGCCCAGCAGATGCTGCTGCAAATTAACCTCTGGTCAAAGACACCTCATTCAGCACGGGCAGAACTGATTCACAGAAGTGCTGGAGCGAAACTACCACCCGAAATTGAGCCGAGTTCCTCCTGCCTGCCCACAGGGGTGCCACCAGACACCGAGGGCATCCCTGCCAGGGCACAAATGGGGAGGTAGAGCTGGTGCCCTGCACTTGTGCTGCTCCTGTTCCTCTTGTTCCTGCTGCCCCCAGAATCATGGAGGGGAAGCAGTGCTGGCCTGGGTTTCACTGTGAAGCTCCCAGGCTGAGTGCTCTGTGTCCAGCACTCGGGTCTCGGGCAGGGATGGTGCTGGGCAGCTGCCTGGCACGTCCCTCGCTGAGGCTGACAGTGTCACTCGTGGTCGGGAGGGAACTGCTGCACTAGGGCCCAGGGACAAAGCAGTGGTTTCATACTGATGAGCCCCAGAGAGATGTGAGAACTGTCCTGCCTGTGCAGTTTGACTCAGGCTGCAGTAAAAACCTGCTCAGGATTAGGGAACAGTGCTTGAGGGGGGGTGATGTATCTGGGTTTGATTTTTTCATTTACCGGTGAAACAGACCGGGAGTTGGTTTCAGCTTTGTACAAAACTAATGAAGAAGCCCTTGTATCTTGGGCAGCAAGTAACTGCCACGCAAACATTAGTTTTAAATATCCAGCTCTGTGTCTGTTCCTCACCGCCAAAATAACCCTGGAGTTTCTTGCTGTCTCCCTCATCCCTGAGTGGTGCTTTAAATGACTAGATCAGAGGTGTAAACATGTGGATACACTTAACCATTAATATATACTTCCATGGGCATCTGTACTAACCTGTAAGATCTTATTCCCATCTGGGTGTGTGAATCTTGACAGAATCAGTAATTTTTTGTCAAAGTATTTCCCAGGCAAGCCAACACCTAAACCATGGCACGTGCTACTAGTACAGGGCAGGTTTGTTAGCTGTCCTTGGTCCATCAGGGCTCTGCCGTCTTCTGCCAGCCTGCAATCTGCACACCTCCCTGGAGAGCTGATGACACTGCTGACAGCACTTCTTTGTTTCTGGCCAAACTTCCCTCCTTCACCTCAGAACAGTTTTCTTTTGAAAATCAAACCACTTGCGTTGATTGTCATCACCAACAGCATAATTCGTGGTGAAATCAGGGCAACAGCGGGGACTGGTTTGATCGGTTCATTTAATAACGTGGTGATTTGCAGCTCACTTTTATGCCTTACTGCATTTTATTTAGGTGCTGCATCCTTTTGCACACTCTATAAGTGTAGTAGATGTGTAGTAAATGTGTAGTGCCACCAGTGCATACCCAGCTCAAGTGGTGAGTGTTGGGTCAGTAAGAAACAAAGGAAATGATGAAATGTTTTCTTCAAGTAAATAATGTCATGCAGTAGGATGTGATGCTTCTGGTGAAAGGTGTGGAAACAGGTACTGTCCAGTAACAGAAAGGTGGGATCAGTGTAAGCAAGTGGGATTTGGATAAGCTGAGCTGGTAGGAGCTTGTCTGCAAAGATGGCCAGTGCAGAGCCCTCAGGAACGTGAGTTGAAGTCACTTCAGTGCAGTAAAAA
Source organism: Pseudotriccus pelzelni (assembly GCA_035584735.1). NCBI lineage: Eukaryota > Metazoa > Chordata > Aves > Passeriformes > Tyrannidae > Pseudotriccus > Pseudotriccus pelzelni. Next base: position 2,482,459 of record JAWMRA010000002.1, on the reverse strand, counting down.
GAGGGCTGAAAGGAAATGAGATTGCTGGTGAGGAAAGAATAAACACAAAAGAGTAAGAAGAAGTATGATGGCTAAAAGAGGATAAGGGTGAACAGACTGAGTTTAGTTAAAAGAAGTGCCCAGGTATCAGAGGGCAGAGGCTTTGGATCATCCATCTGGTCATAAAGGGGAGGGGAGTTTCAGCGTGGTGGTTGTTACATTTATAGGGGGGATCACATGCTATAATGCCAGCAACAGGAGGCTATTTTAGGTGCTGCATTCAAAGGACCTCCTTTCACCTTGATCCAGAGCAAACCTAAATGCTCTCTAAATACAATGCCTGTTTTTTTTGGTAGGGCAAGAGAGAGGAGCTGGAGCTCTTGCAGCCTGCAGTGACCACTCGTCAGGTTGTGTGCATGAATTAAGCTGACTGCCTGGGGAGCAAAGGAAATAAATATGATTAACGTATCTTAAATCTTCATCTGGAGTGCCATTGTTTAGGACCTCAGTTCATTATTGTTTAATAACATACACTAAGGTCCTGTATTAGCAAGGTGCTGCATGTCAGTGACTGTGTGCTAACCCAGCTCAGCGTGCTTTCTGCCTGAGCATTTCAGTCTGCCTGATTAGAGTTTCACTTACTCTTCCAAATGAATGAAAATCAGACACCTACGTCTTTGGAGTATCTGTGGAAAAAAAAATTAGCCTTAAAATACAGTTAAAATGACACATCCTATATGCAATGAATTATAGGCAAAATGGAATAAAGCTATTACATAAAAAAAGGCATTTTAATACACTTTAATATTTTTTTAGATTGAATTTGCCACGGTCTGCAGCAAAAAGCTTTTATTGAGCAGAATGATATATTCTTTTGGTCGCCCCTTACCTGTTAGAAGTTGGGGAAGTTTGTTTCCTGATAAAAAGCGTATTTCTCTGTCTTGAAAGGATTTAATTGTATTTCCACGAGTGTCTCTGTCGCAGGCATAGAAAATATGTCCTCTGAACAAGTCTGTCTGTTTAAGCTGCAGTGTGTAATAGCACTCTAGGAAAGTTCCTGTAAGTGAAACAGGAGAGCTCAGTCTGTGAGTGTGAGGTCATGGTAGAAGGACACAGAGCATCTTCTGCTGGATTGCTGCTGGCACTGTGCAAAGAGCTCAGGACTAAGCCAGCACCGTGTTTCCCAGTTTTGGAATCTGTTTCTCTGATGAAATTGGGGTCCCTCGAGAGCTGCCACTGTTCATCTCAACTTGAGGAACTGCTCTTAGCCTTGGGGTCCAAAAGTCCGAACTGGGTGAAGGTGGCTGCCGTGTTGCAGCTTCAGCTGGTACAAGTGTTCCTGTTAATCTAGAGTTGTTTCTCGGAATTTCAGTGGATTCCTTCTGGAGGGTTGAACCTGCCTGGTTTTGGTTCTGGGCAAAACCGAGCAATTGAAATGTGGAAACGTGAATAGGAGAGGCTGTTGTGGGGCACAGGAGGAGCAGCAGAGGAAAGGTGGCTCTTGAAGGGCTGCCAGCCCATTTAGCAGAGTCCATGGGGTCGGACCAGGCACGAACCAACCCACAGGTGTGCCATCAGCTGGTGTAGGCAGCAACTCCTTTCCCACAGCCAGAACTCCTTCTTGGCCCTGATCACAGGCACAGCTCAGCACCCCAGGCCTGGTGATTGTATTTACAGCTTTAAAAGATTTGCTGCTATACCTCAGAATACTCTGGTTGTCTCCTCAGCTGTGGGACCCGTACTGATATCCTTTCCTCAATGCACAAATTCAGTGGTACCTTAGATTGGCAAGAAACACAGCTACCTGGGCACTGGAATTTATTTCTTATATCCGTTTATCCAGTTCAATTTGAGGCTTTCACACCTTTTTGATGTTGGTTATACATTTGAAGGGAGGCTGAACAGAGTTTTGCAATTCATCTCCCCACCACTTAGTCTTGGGAATATTTTTTGAATTTCTCCTCTTCATTTCAGTGGTCACCCTTTTATTGTGGCTTGCTTTATTTTGGCTTTATTCTTTCTAGTTGTGATCACGATGTGGTTGTGGACTGCCTATACATGTAGTGTGTTACAGCATCTCTCTGGTATTCACTTTGCCCTTTAATCCACCTAATATTTTGTGTTCTGTTCTAATGCAGTTAAATCTGGGGTTATACCTTTCCAAACAGTCAGGACTGCCCTGTTCAGAAGTACTTGATTTCCATTTGTAAAAGGGTATTAAACCCCAGGTCAGTGCAGAGGCAGATGGGAAGTCCTGCCTGTCTCCTCTGTGATAAACCTGGCAGCTCGTGCTATGTGTGTGACCTTGCCCCTTTGGAAAATGTCATCCAGCATCACCATGGCCCACTGCTTGTGTCTTCTTCCCCAGCACCACACACCTCTTTAACTTCTCTTCTTGCAAGTCATCCATTCAGATTTCCTGGGAGTGGTGAAGAGAATTATTGACTGTCTCTTTTCGTGAGCTGTCATGAAGCAGTAAATTGAAGGGAAAGACAAATGTAGCCACATACAGGGAAAGAAAAATCATAATTAATATTTCAGTAGAATAAAGTGTGTTTATAAGGGCAAGAGGGGAAATAAAAGGAGAAAGAGAGATTAGCTTGACATATATCGATGTCTTAGCTAGATTATGTGTATATATATATATATATATTCATGTGAATCTCTACCTCAGTTGTGCCCAGTATGTGATCAACTAGTAGGGAGCATAAAGATAGTATAGAAATGAAGCCTTTGAACAAACTCTTAAAGAGCTTCCATCAGTTGCCAGAGATGGGGATAAAGTTGCAGGAGTCATGGAGTTGCATTTCCTTATGTTGGGGGTGCTGTAAACACTTGGAAACTGAGCATTTAACTAATTGCGTTTAAAAATGTTATAAATTCGGTATATTTGGTTAATGTCTATGTGTGTATCACGGTGCAATAGGTAGCTGTGGTCCCCTTGGGAAGGGTTGCTTTTTGCCAAGAAAGGGTTGGCATTTATGCCACTAACGTAAGTGGCTGCGTTTTACGGTGGGCTACGCTGAAGGAGAGATCTCAGCCTTCAGCACACGGGTTGAAGTATTTCCCTGGGAGGCACCAGGATAGCTGGGCCTGTTTCTGAGAGCGTGTGGAGCGGCCAGGATGTCCACACAGCATCTCTCACCCTTTCCTCGTGCTGCAGCCCCACCATTTGTGGTTGCCCGTCTGGGTTTTGGAGGCGGGCACCGTGTTGCAGCTGCTGGCAGACACTGCTCAGTAGCATCTCGCAATACTTCTGGAAAGAAATGTCCTGGAAGCCACAGATTCCTCTGCAGAGCTTGAGGTCTGCAAGGTGAGGAGGCACAGGATAAATTCAAAAGCTGAAACATCTGCCCCCTAATTTATGTAGATCATTTGAAAGCGTAGGCCTGAGGCCAAGAACAGCTAAATTGCTCAGGCAGTATCCAATAAACTACAGCTGGTGTGTGACTTCTAGTAATTGTGGGGTCTTTTACAAGACCCGTGTCTTGCACAAATACAATTACTGTATTTTACAGCAGTCAGTGCAAATCACACATTTCCATATTCCATACCAACGTGGTATCTGATTAGCACCAAATTCAATTTGTGTTAATAAGCCTAAGGCAAAATTAGCTTGATACAGTGTCATTTAGCAACACTTAAACATGAAAAACAAGTTGTTTAGTTTTGCTTTACATAGCTGTACTGTAGTACAGCAAACAAGTGGATCCGGAGTGTTAACCTGAAAGATTTTTCTGTCTAAGAAAGATGGTCTGTGTTATCAGGGAGGCCGGAGGTGTGAATGTTGACTTTACAGAGGGTGTGACAGTCACAAACTTAGACCTCTGAGCTTACAGAGAAGAGTTCAGATGGGAATAATTTGAGAATATCAATTGATTTTTAGTTAGGAGTCCAAGAAGCATCTCATGCCCATGATACAACTCAATAATACATTTCTAAATACCAGTGATAGTTTCCTTTGTTGGTGTGTGGGCTTAGGCACCTAAAGCTTCATGTGATTTAGAAAATACTGTCAAAGTGTAGCCCACAACACAAAGATGCTACAGGGAGCACTTTCCTGCTTCTGAGCCCAGCCAAATACTGCCTTGGATTGTACCTGTGAAATCCCTTTTATGTAGGTCATCGTAGTTTTGTTTTTCAAAGTGAACTGTTCCCAGCAGGACAAGCCATAAATGGACCTGTGTCCACTAATCTGTGTGAAATGTTTTTTTAAAGGGTGATGAAAATCCCTTTAGTGGCGATTTTCCTATGCAAATCCATTAGGAGCAAACAAATCCCTTGGCTGTTTGTGAAACCTCAAGGCACTGAAGCGTTACTATGAAGTTATTTTTTCCTTTTCCCTTTGAGCTGCCCCTCCTGTCACCTCCTGGTCGACTGCTGCACCAAGGCTGATACTTTCCCTAAACCCACTGGAGGGTAAATGTATTTTACTTGAGCTAAGTCTTTGCTTGGCTTTCAGAAGCTTGAAGAAGTAACTTTACGTTGTGCCTCTCTATTTATATATGCTCTTAATTGAAGACAACACACTGTTACTCCCATATAAACTGTGAAGTGGCCTAAACTGTTTTTCCTGTGTAAATGAGGACACTGCTCTGCTTGTTTTACTATCTGTCTGCTGATTTACACTTGCTGAGGATCCAGCCTGGACCTCCTTCCAGTCAGATGGGTGTGAAACTGCCTGCAGGACCTCGATTGTCGGTAAAAAGCCAGTGTTAGCAATTTTCATCAGGCAGCATGGAAATTAATTAGTCCAATTTTATGGAAATTAGCTCATTATAAATAATTTTAGCTGGCCCATTCACAAAGCACTTTACACATTAGGGGGAAAAAAAATAAAAAAAAGGAAAAAGCAAAGCTCTGTGAATTGGATGCTGAAAAAAACTCTTTCTAAAAACAAATGCACTTCAGCAGCTGTGCCATTGGCAGGGGAGGGGCGGCACCCACTGATTGAGCCTCTAGACTTTGCTTTCCCACTCAGCTCCTGAAAGAGCAACAGCGAGGGATTTGTTCGGGGCTGCAGATGTCCTCGCACAGCCTGAGGTTGCACGTTCTGCTGCTGCTGCTACCTTTGGCCTTGGCCAAGGGAGGAGGAGGGGGTGAGAGGAGCGGAGATGGGCACCTCCCTGTGGATGCTGGTCCTGTGGCTAAGAAGAAATAAAATAGTTCGGTCAAAAATATGTAATTACGGGGGTGAGAGCAGGTCCAGCTGCTGTAGGAGCTCTGTCATCTCCACCCTTTGGCTTCTTAGACTGTAAGGTCCCCTGTGGTGGAGCAGGAAGGGCACCTGAATGCTGAGGGATTTCATGTATTTGGGTGTCTGTTGCAGGCCTGGAAGGTCCCACGAATGAGATTGGCCCTATGAAATCCCCAGACAGCCCAGGCCAGACAACCCTGAGGCTGCTGTTTTTCAGTCCCCATCTTTTCTAAGAGTTTCTCGGTTCTGAAGAACATCTGGCATAACCTCTGTCTCCCGTTGCAATTTTTGCCCACTTCAGTGCTTTTGCCCAAGGAGGGGAGGTTTAATGCAATCTGTGTTCAGACTAGTCATGCAATACACAGGTCATGCAAGGGAAGAAATACCACTCCATGCTCGAACCCACTTCGCTTGAGGAGTTTTCAAGATTTACCATCTTCAAGGTGCATAAAAATTTGCTTAGGGCTCATAATTTCCCTCTTGATTTACAGAGCATCTCTGTCCAGCAGCCAGCATGGCCTGTTTAAAAAAATTGGTTTTTTTCTTTCTTAAAGTGTTATCTTTCAGCCACAATTTCGTTCTTCACTCGGATCTCTATGTTTTTTGAAATCTCACCTTCTCTCCCTTTGGCAAATGGCATTCTTGAAACCCCTGGGAAGAAGCTGGGGGCAAAAAATTCCTTATTTAGGGTGCGATATGTGCTGTGTTCCTGATGAGCCAAATGTATGCAAAATGCTCAGGTGCTGTCGTTTCTCAGCCACAGACATGGCTGTTCATGTACACAGTAACAGGAGTGGAATCACAGCATCGTGTCTTAGGCGATATATTCCAATTCACTTTTTGTGTCTCTCTGTTTGGGTACCTCCCTGGGAATAGTTAGCATCCAACTGGATTCTCTTTCCCTGCAGCCCCCCCTCTTAGGTGTCTGGCATACCTCTGTTTGCAGGGGAGTGACAGATGAAAGAGCAGAACCACAGAATAATCGGAGTTGGAAGGGACCCACGGGAATCATTGAGTCTGACTCTTAAGTGAATGGCCTGTACAGGGATCAAATCTACAACCTGTAGACAATATTTAGAACCGTGATAATTTCAGGGTCTACCCAAATGAAAGTCTTTACAAACACTCCAAAACTTTCTGAGCACCCCTAAAGGCTCTTGGGCCAGTGCAGTTCAGGCCGTGGGAGGGGCACTGCCTGAATGAGAAACACGAGCAGTTTCCAGGGGAAACCTGTGGACATCTCAAGATGAAACATTTCCTGTATTTCACAGTCTCTCCTATCTCCCACCTCTGCCACAAATTTCGCGGCAAAGTTGCAAAATTCTTTTGAAAAATTGCTGTCTGTTTTGCAGAAGGGGTTCGCTCAAGCTGATGGGGGGAAAGGAGAAGCTGTGGGAGGTGTGGATAAATACGCTCCATCAAAAACTTTGAGGAGAGGCCTATTTGTAATCAGTTTTGCTTCAAAAAGGCAGTTAGTGTGTTTGAGAAACTAGTACCAGAGTCCTGGGCAGTTCCTGGATGGGCGGTTTTGAACACCACCGGCTCCTTTCTCTACCAAGAGAAACCCTTTGTGCAGCCTCATGAGCGTGTGATGATGCACAAGAAGCAGTCACTGCTATAAGATGCATTTTCTCAACCCCCACTGTTTAGAAGAAATTCTGCATTAAAAGATGGTGGTTTGTTTCAAAACATCAACTTTAAGTAAATTGAAGCTGAAGGAATATTTTGGAGGTGACGAAAATCTTTCTGGAAAGGGACAAGATCAGAATTGTTAGTCCTCCACAATTTGCTTAAGCAGCTACTATAAACAGCCTCTAATCAGCCTCCCTTGGTGTTTAGAGATATCTGTGGATTGATTTTAATTAGATTGGCATCTCTTTGTTAATTCTATAATGTTTGTTTCCTTATAAGTTAAGAGTATGTGGGTGCTGTGAAGCTGTTTAACTTCTTTAGTTAAATTCGAATTAGTGGGCTCTTAGACATGCTGTTATCTCTCCTAGTGGGGTTTTACAGGAAATGAGTGTGGGCTGTTTTTTTCAACACCCGAACTGCAATTTGTTTTAAAGAACTTTAGACACTTCCACTAAAATGTAGGAAATGGCACGGAAACAGAAAAAATGTCAGTGTTTGGGTGTCCTAATTTTTTTGGTGCTTAATAAATACAGAGCAACAGGTTTTTATGGCATAAATAAAAATCAAAGGATGGAAAAAATAATTCCAAGGTGTTTTAGACTCGGTAATTCCCAGCCCTGAGTTTTATCTGGAGCACCTCAGCTTTCTGTGAGTACCCACCTGCTGCTGGAGCTGTGGAGCTTACCAGGCAATTTTGGTGTGTTTTATTCCAGAGTTAGGAAGGGTTTAGATCTGTGTCAGCAGTGAAGGTGCTGAGCCCACACGAACTGAACTGAGGTTGGAAGGTTGGCAGTTGGTTTTTGCTTTCCCTTATTTCTTGTTGCAGTGTGAAATTGTTTCACTGCAATAATAGCTGATTATCTCTAAGCTGCACCTTTTCTGTTATGTTTTTTGTTGGTTTACCTTGATTTGAGTTTGTTTTTCGTAGTTATTATGGATTTTAGCCTACTTCCCACAGGTTGTCGGAACTCCTCCTATGCTGAACCTGTTTCTATCTGATTATATTAGGGTGCCCCGATGTGATCCTGATGGAAAGTACGTAGGGGGCTTGTAAATTGAAAAATGGAATTTAAAGCAACACCTCCCCCCCCAAAAAAAAAAATAGAGAGTGTTCTCCATAAAAAGAACATTGAGCAATGAAATAGCATTTGTCCTGTACTCCCTTTATAAATTTGGGCTCGGGAAATGAGAGGGGACGTGTTTTATCACTGATGTTATCAGGTCTGCATAATTGTTTCTTCAGCATCCTACGTGCAACCAGGTGGAATTTGTTTAAGCCAACCAAAAAAAAAATTACCTTTGAGTAAAGGCTGGACCAGAGAGAAGGTGGTTGTGGGTTTGCAGCATGGCAGCAGTCACAGTGAGTGTGGTGACACAGGAGTATCTGTGGAGGAGCCCTAATTCCCATGGGCCCTGAGCAGGGGCCACCCAGGTTGTGGCACAGGAGAGGGGTGAGAAGGGATTCTCAAAGTGAAGTGGGACAGCGTGTCAGGATACTCGAGAGTCTAAGTCTCACCTCAAGGCTGATTCGTGGCAGAGTTTCCAAAAAGAAAAAAGTTGAGACTTGAATGAAAGCATTGCTTAGGATGAGCTTCCAAAGGATAAGGGAAGGCTGCATCTGGAAATCCCCCCAAAGACCATAAACCTCCAGTTAGGATTAGGTATTAGACACAGGGGATGGTGGGCTCAACCCCAGCACGGCATAACCAACCCTCTGCCTCCTTCTGGTGTTTCTTTGCCTCCAGCACAAGGCACTGAGAGAATACATACACTGGCACCAAGCCCAGAGCCACGTTTTCCTCCCAGCACCTTTACACAGTTATTCTAAACCTTCTTTGGGTTTCAGTCCTTCATCTGGCACTTCTGCCTTTCATCCTAGAACATCTCATCTCTTCTTGATCTCAAATCTGATGACAAAAACAACCCAAACTTTCTCTTGCTGCAACAAGTATTTATTTCAAAGGCTATTTGAAGATCAAGAGAAGAAATTTCACTTTTTGCTGAACTAGTTGGTCCAAGCAGCCAAAGAAGGCTCAGTCGTTTCTTTTAAAAAATGGACTATAACAAACAAGAGGATTCTTCTTGGGCAGGAGAATTATTCTTCTTATATTTGAAAAAAAAGGCATAATACAATACCTTGAGTCTGTAAGTGTTTGTACAATATTTGCATGGTGAAAAAGTCCAAAAAACCTCACCCGAGTATCATTACAGGAAACCTTATTTCAGCAGAGGGAGTTCTGCTCTGTGGTGTTTCAGTCCAGACAGTCCAGGCAGTTGAAAAAACTGTGAGAGCAGTGAGGCCTTAGCACAGGTTGTCCAGAGAGGTTGTGGCTGCTCCATCCCTGGAAGTGTTCCAGGCTGGGCTGGACGGGTCTTGGAGCAACCTGATCCAGTGGAAGGTATCCCTGCCCATGGCAAAGGGCTGGAATCAGATGATGTTTAAGGTCCTCTCCAGTCCAAGGCATTCCACGATGATTCTGTGATTTGGGATTAGGATGGACAAGTACATCACCGCTGAGGTACGATGCTGATTGTCTGGCTTAAAATCTCAATGTTTTAGCCCATAAGTGGTGTTGGTTATGGTTTCTATATGATGTGCCAAGCAGCAGCCCAGCCCCTGGTTCTGGGGAGGCTCCTATCCCACGAGCCTTTGCCTCCAGTTTCTATTTAACAGTGGCCGATTCGACTGCATTTCCCTCTGCAACCTTCGCACCGAGCCACCAGCATGGTATTAGCATAAAAATCCAGTGCACCGTTCTCCCATGGAAACATTTACATTTGATGTCCACCAGCTTTAATATTTACAGTGTCTGTGTTTCCAGTGAAGCTGAGCCCCCAGCCAGGATCTGAGCCACGTATCTCATGTTTCACATGGGCTGAGCTCTCAAATGGGGTCATGTTAGCCATTGACTTCTAACTAGACACACAAAATCCTGCAGACACTCACAGTGCTTTGCTCTCATAAACTTCAGCTCCGACTTGAGTGATATCCAAGTCCCTCTCTTTGTGAAATCCGCATGTGTTTCCATATCTGAGTTAAGTCCCTTGCCTTGACAGGAACAATGCCTGTGGTTCCTGACTTACAGGCTAAACTGATTATTCAGCAGCAGTCAGTAGAAAATGAAAAGAACCAGGGTTCTGTCTCACAGCAGTTGTATTGAGTTAACAGCAGCGAGGGTTAGCAGGTGTACCTGTGCGTGGGACATATACCCTCCCTTCTACATGAGATCACCTTAAAGACAGTTGTAATAGTCTGACTTACACCTCTAAATGCAATTAAATTCCGAGTTAAGCTTGACAAATTTGACCTGACGTTCTGCCTTTGACTCATCCTTTTTTTTTTTTTTTTTTTTGCGTTTCAGCATTACAGCGAAAACGCTGTAATGGATCACACACTCCGCAGAGTCTGTTGAAAGAGCCGGGGTAAATTAGGGACAGCACATCAGGCCGGATTTTCAGTCTCAACCATCAGTTTTGTTTCTGTAATGTGCGCTAATGTCTGACAGCTGAGTATGTATTTAATGAGACTTTAAAAACAACAGAGTTTTGATCTGTTACGACAACATGCCTTGTGAGAAGGGGCCTGTGCTGCTGCGTAGCTGAATGCTGTAGGAAAATTAACTCGCTCAAACGCTAAATAAGGCTGAAAACCAGCTTGTTAGTGAGAGAGATGCAGTCTGCTCTGTCCCAAAGCATTGCCTCTGCTGAGGAGGGGACTCAGCCTTTTTTGAAGTCTCAGAAACGTTTAATTAACCTCACTCTTCCCATTATTTTTCACTTTTTTTTTTTGCGCTATGTAACCTGCCAGTCTTTCCAGCCAGATGCCGCCTCCCACCCGTTTAGTGGGAGAGCTTTTGATCAAAGCCTAGAAATCTGCATGCTGGCCTTAATTCCAACTCCCTTGAACGCTCACCACCGGCAGAGCAATTCCCTCACCAAGGGGAAGCGTGAGCATCTTCTCTCCAGCTGATGGTTGCTTTGCAGGTTCATCCCCGAGTCTTCTGTTTGTTTCTCACAAGAGATTGCTGCATCTCACGGTTTTCTCATGTCCTGGGAGTTTGGCCATCCGTTGCCCAAGGGAGGGAATTTCTCCTTTGTGTCAGTGTTGCTCCCAGCCTCTACTGCAGTGCAGGTAATAACTAACATCCAGGAGAAACAGAGCACACAGCAATAGGCTGAAGGGGAGGATTGTTTTGTTTCATCTGCACCTGTCAAAAATACCAGCTATAGTAACAAGTGTCAGCAGTACCAGAAATCTCTCAAAGATTGCAGCAGTCCGTCAGACACGGGAGGCCAGGGTAGTCCAGGTAAGCACAGGGATTTCTCTGAACTTTGAATCTGGCTGCAGTTTACCTGGTATTCCTGTGGATAAGTCAACATCAGATTTCAGTGGAGTAAACTCATCCCTGCTGTAAGAGCAGTAGCTTAGAGCTGGTTCTTTCAAGCTGTCATTAGGCCCTGTGTGCTTGAGATTTGCAGCTATTTCCAAAATCTGGAAGAATCTTAACTATCTATTAGCCTGCTCCTGTGTGGAAGGACATGATAAAGTTGGCCATAGAGCAGCTGAAGTGCAGTGCCTTGCCTATCAGTTTCAATAAATATTTAGAGGAGCCAGAATAAAGGAGAGTGGGGAGCAAGGTGATACGCTGTTACCCTGTCCCATTTCATGCTTGTGATAAGGGCTGGTGTGGCGCTTTCACCGGGGAAAAATGTGGCAGCATTAGAGCCATCCAGGGGAATTTCTCTATTAATTTCCATTGTGCCTTTAGATATCTTTTCCTTTTCTGTGCCTCTGCCTGTGATTGAGCCAGTTAAAATTAATTTACCTTTAGTGACGGGCTGGCATCTAAACAGACACCTGCATACAGCCTGTTGCAGGATTTTTTGGTTGGTTGGTTGGTTTTCTTTGTTTTGTTTTGGTTTTTTTTTCTTTTAAGCTTCAACAGCAAATGTTTTTTTTGAAAACAATCAATAGAAGCAATGACGAGGTTCGAGCTACCCGAGTAGTGCAGCAGTAATTGCAAGTGAACGGTGAATTGTATTGTCCTTCACCTGAAACTCTGCCGTCTTGGATAACTCCTGGTATTTTTCCTCTCCAGCGGTTTGTGTATCTTTATTCATTCTGCTAAGGCTTGGAGGGAGATCTGAGCTCTTGCACTTGTGGGCTGGGGAGGGCTGAGCAGCCGCTTACCAAATGGCCACCCTGGCACCTACAGACAAATGTGACAAGCGGGATTCCTCTCGCTTTATAAAACACTGCTTTGTCAGGGTTGTGTCTCACAAAATAGTATAAAACAAAAGCCTAGTAATTGCAGAGAAGGTGTAATTTAAAATCCAGTGTTTTCCAAAGGCGAAGAGTAGAGCTGTGTTGAACACAGAAAAAACAGAGGTGTCAAGTAATGAAATTATTGTCTTTTTATTTTAAGCGCTTAACTTGCCTTCGTGGGTAAGAAATATTTACTAAAAGCAATGCACTTTATATTTTTCTTAGATCCTGCGAGAGAAGAGGAAGTAGTCACAGAAAGGGAGTCAGTTAAAGGCTCGGGGTGGCAGATCAAGCAAGTGCACGGTCTCTGCAGAGGATGCACTTTGATGCTGAGCAGTTGGGAAAAGTGTATTGTGGGTTTCATAGTGCAGGCAGCACGTCCTCATTTTTTGTTTTTTTATTTGATCCAAAATGTTTTTCATGGTCCTCAGCTCAAGAGTAGGGAGCAGCTTTCCACTTTGTCCCAGCTGCAGGTCTCCCAGAGGCAGGAGGTGGGGTAGAAGGCAGCACCCTCAAGTGTGGCTCAACATCTCCAAAACAGTTCATTTCACGTGCTTCAAGGCTGATCAAGGAGTCTTGGCTTAAATGACCAAAATTAAATTAAGGAGTGTCCGCTAAGTTGTGGGGGTTTTTTCCCCCTCCATATGTTTAAACATTTAAAAAAAAAAAAATTCTTATAAAACTGCTGTTCAGATTTTGGTTTTGTTGAGAAAATACTTCAGCTTTCCTTCAAAGGTCTTTGCCATTTACAGTTTTGTGTGTTCTTTCTAAGACTGGCATTTCTTGGCCAGCCATGTGTCTGGCAGTGTGTGGCTCTTTTTCTCTGGTAGGATATTGCTCTTACCTTTTTGAAACCACATCCTGTTGCCCACTGACATTTGCCAGGGTGTGTTGCGTTTTGAAGAAGAGTAAATGATGGTTGGTTTTTGTTGCCTTTTCGGGAAATTACTGCAAAGTGTGTCTCCATTAGGTTCTCCAGCTGCACTTTTTCCCAGAGAGTATCCTGTGAACAGGCAGCACACGGGTGAGAAGAATCAGTGAGCCAGGTTTTGTTAGAAAGAACCTTGAATCCGACTTCAGAAATGAAACTTTCTATGGGAGCTGAGATTTTTAAGCTCTTCCCTCTTGCTATTTTCTTGTCAAAAGTGCGGGTGGGGCACAGGGAGGGGAAAAAGTGTTAATATGTGAATGCTGGTTAATTATATGAGGTGGAGGCCACGTAGGTGAGGGGATAGCCTGCTGCCCACACTGTGGGAGGGCAACCAGGTTTTGCCTCCTGGCACATCTGTCTAAAATCACTGTCCAGAGAGAAATATGAGGAGATTTTTCACACAGAGGGGTGAGGGCTTTTCACTGACTCCTCCTAAAATTGCAGTGTTAGATGTTAGGGTAGAGAGAGGCAGGGATCCCAGCCATTCCCTGGGCACTTAGTTCACACCACCTGAACACAAACCTGCCTTCCTTCATCTAGAGAAGTGTCTGTGTAAGGATTTAAGAAGCTTTAACTTAATTTTGTAGGCTCTATGACTCTGTTTTTCCTTTCTTCAGCATGCTTTTGTGTTCAAGCCTTAGTGGTACAAAAAAGCTTGTTTATAGATGCTGACATTGTATCTCAGTATCAGATCCGTAGAGAAGTCTCTGTTATAGGGTTTAGAAATATGTTAGAAACGTGTCTGCTGAAGATATGGGCACTGAAGGAGTCCCTGAAGAGTCTGTCTTTGAAGTCTCTGTCCCTATTGGTGTAATGAGATCTCTGAATTATAAAACAGTAGGACAGATTAGAACTCGTGTCGACTGTAGTGAATGGAGGCAAGATTTTGGGGTAATCAGTTAGTGTCTGCAAAATCTCAGTCCCCCCTGGAAAACTCACAAAAAGAAATGTGAAAAGCAAAAACTTTACTGCTCAAATCTCCACTATAACTTTATCCAGTGGTTTTTTGGTTTTGTTTTGTTTTGTTTTTTTGTCTTTTTGAAGTGGCCCAAAGTCCATAATTTTCAAGGCAAGCAAAATTTTTCCTGGAGCATAATAAAAATGTTTATTCAAAATGCCTCTTTAGGTATGGGAAAATTTTTAATTGATGGGTTATTTTTAAACTAGTTCAAAATTCTCTAATTCTTACCTCGGTGTTTGTATCACATCTATTGATGATTTTGTTGCAGAGGGTTCTGTGGCATCTGTTTTTACCATGATGCCAAGAGAGTAAATGATACCAGCAACAGCAAATTCAGATGCTTGCATGACGTTCCTGGGATAGGAGGTTGCATTCCTTCAGGGAAAGATTCACACCAGCTGATTGTATTAGGCAGTTTGATTATCTTTCAAAAATCCCCCATTTCCTAGGGGATTCTCTAATTTATTTTAATTTTTGTGATGGTTTTGAGCCCACTGCTACTTTAATTCACTCTCTAATCAATTCGTGCACTTACTCAGAACTCTTATTCCAATGGACACTAATAGTGGAAAAGCTGCATTCCACAAGGGGGGATAAACCAGCCTATGAAAAAGAGAGATACGGATTAAATCTCCTTTTCTTCTTTTATATACGACTTCTTTATGCATTAGATCTCTTACATCCCACTAAAAAAAGAAAAAAGAAAACCGACAAAAACCACCCACAATAAAAAAACACAGCAACAAAAAAACAGTAAGAGCTTTCTTAGCAAACCATCAGCAAATAGCTGCACAACGTGCTGCACTGTGTATACAGTTTAGAGCTGAGCACAAGCTGCAGCCATCAGTTTTTCAGCACCGTTGGCCCAAAATGCAGTATTTTAGGAAGGATTTCCATCTCGCTGACACTTTGCCTGGGCAAGCAGTTGAACTGGCTTTGTATTTGGGCTAAAAGTCCCCAAAATGTGTTGCATTTTCACGTACTCTGTAGGTAGGATGAACTTCTTTGCTTGTGGAAGCACAAGAGCTGCCTTTTGTTGTTTGTGCTCTGAGCAGACCAAATGGGGAGGAGCCTTCAAGAGGCCCATGGGGAGTTTTTAGCCACTCCAGAACCAGACCAAGGCTGAAAAAATGGCAGGCAAGGAAAGGCCAGGCCTTCCTAATTTGAACACAAGCCCAGCTTTTCCAGGGGATCCTAAAAAGTGAGATTATTTACCCTTACCTCTGTGTTCTGGCAGTTGGAAATGATCCACCAAGGTGAAAAGAAACCATCTGGTCATTATAGTATTTCAGTCAAGGTTTGAACATGGCACACAGTCGGCTTTTGGGTTCAGAGATAAACAGGACAAGAGACTTTGCCCTTGTTTCACTTCTGTGAAAAGGACTTGAGACCTACAGAAAATGTATGACTTTGAGCTTGGGATAAATCCCTGACTGCCGTTGTTCATTTTTATGCTCCTGCAATAAGTAAACAAGGCCATGAACAAAACAAAATGCCATTACCCATGGTCATCTTGCAAACGAACGAAGAATTCAGGAGGCTGTGAGAAGTGGCAGTGAATCACGGAAAGATGTTTGGTGATCAAAATCAAATCTGTTTTCCAAAGCCAAGTGCCTCTGGACCAGAGGCAAGACCAGAGAAAAGATCTACGGTGCTGCGTCAGCAGCGGTTGGGTCGATTGTGGTGGCTCTAGGTCAGGACTCTTTATAAATCAATATTGATGAACTCAGCTTTTGCTTTTGGGTTATTTGTTGACTGGAACTAATTTCTGGCACTTGAAGGGAATTTAGCCCTGAAGCGGCTGTCGTCGTTCAGGAAAGCCTGCCTTTTCCCTAAAACTGTAACCGGGGAACTGGGTGCTCCTGACGTGACCCGCCGTGAAGTTTCATAAGGTACGTCTTGGGGAAGTCACTTGCCTTCCATTTTGGTGTTCTCTGAGTGCCTCTCTTGCTGCACTGAGATAACCTTCAAGTAGTTGCAGTTTGAGGCATGGAGAAGATAACACTTAGCATGGATGATGCTTTCAAGTCACTCCAAAGAGATTTGGGCTTGGGGAGCCTTTGGATATTTCTTAAAAGAGTATGACGAGCTGAAGCTTTTCTGGTAGGATTTCATGGCTTGGGGGAAGACCACGTATATCAAACGCTTCACAGCACTGGCTTAGTTATTGTATCTTATATTCAAAGCCTTTTCTGATCAAGTTTGGCTTTGAATCCATGCCAGCCTCATAAATCTGGTTGTTGGTGTTTTCCCCTGCCCCAATAGTTAAAAATAAAGAAAAAATGCAGAGACTTCCAAGCTGTGCTCTAATGACATGAATAAACAGTCTTTTGTGTACTTAATATCAAAACAGTGAGGAGCTTTCTTTTCCCATAGATAAAAAATTGCTAGAAAGGAAACTCATTGAGTAAGTGTAGTGCCTTGAAATAATTCAAAGAACCTGCAGGCAGTGAACATTTCCCCTGTCTGTGCTGGTGACCCTTACGGCGCCTGCAGGAAATTACAGTGTTGAGAGCCACTTGGAGGCATTTACAGAATGCTGTGCACTTAAATGATAGTCTCTACTGGTTTAAGTAGGTAGGACTGCATTCGTACTTGGAGATAGACCCTCTCCCGGAGATTTTGGGAATGTACAGTGTGGAGCCATAATAGGCATTTTTAGTACTATTCAAAATGAACATTTTAGTTCTGACAAGATACGGTACTTTTTCACTCCTGTGCTTATTTTTCTAGAGAACACGTTGTCTAAAGAAAGAAACCTTGATGCTTAAACCTTCCTGCTGGAAGTTACTGACCTTTGTGAGGCTTCTTGGAATGCTTCACAAGATCCCTGCCCTAGACCAGGAGACCATGGGAAATTGCACTTTGTAAGGCTTGATGTTGTATCATAGGCTTCAGCCTACCTGTCAAGATATTGAAAAAGTAGAATCGAGGTAGGATTTTCCTGAGTCACACTTCTTCTGGAAGTGGAAAGAGTTTTCCTGTTGCAACATGTGAACTGGCATGTGCATCAGCGCCCGCGTGTTGCTGGGACAAACTCCACGGGTGAAGCCCAGAACAGGTTTTTAACTTCTGGAAGCATTCATTAATTGATCACAAATGTTTTCTGTCCACACAAGAGGTGTATCGTGGAGCTAAAGCTTCTGCCTGAGTCACAGGTAGTGTAGAGAGGAGCGATGCAGTAGGTTGTGTAGATGGCCAGGAACGTGTCCAGCGTTCAGGTTCGTGAACACCACATTTGCGTGTTATTATCTTCTCTGAGCGTGTTTGTCACTGCGTTGCTATTTGCCGTCACTAATCGTAGCTAGAGTCCATCCTGTAGGTGCATCAACCTTTCATTCCAGCCAGGAGTCTGCGGCTGACCATCCAGCAAAGCTTTTTGGCATCTCTTAACTCAGATGATGTGGGTAAATGCCCTTTGCTTGCAGGACTTGAGGATATGCTCTACTATGCTAAATAAAGATGAACTATAAGTGCTTGCTTATTTGAAGTAATCACTTTCTAATGGTCTGAGGTTTCTTCTCCTGATGTGGTTATCAGATTGCTGATGGCCAATTTCATATTCTTCACACACTTCTAGTATTTGCAGGAATTTGCCATCTACTGTACTTCTGAAAAATATTTCCCATACCGTGAGTTGGCAGAGAACTACTCTGAGGGATATTTTTGCGAATAAGTTGTGTTCAATCCTACCAATTTTTGGAACTGTCTACATATGTAATCCGTAATGATTTTTGATACCTTACTGGGTGATTGGAACTATTTTTTAAAATGGTTTTCATGGCTTGCTGAAGACAAATAATGTTTATTGTATGAATCATCAAATGGAGGGTCATGTGTGCTAAAACTCATGTAACTGTTAAATATGCAAATAATTCTTTTCGCATAAGTCAAATTCTCCTACAACTTGACTCAGTAAATGAAGGTGAAGCAGATTCACAGTTATGATTCACAAAATTGTGTGTGAACCTCACGTTACATATTTAAACTGTGCACACTGTTAGGAATAGAAATCACAAAGCCAAGTTGCAAATTGGTTTCCAGAGAGCTGTGACCAGGTTTTCTTGTGCTTTGCCCTTTCTGCAGCTCCTGTTCCCTGTCTCGGGAATCTGACATTGCTCATCCATTTATCAGAATTACCGACTATACCTTTAGTGTGAACTCTGTCCCCATGTGGCTTTTATGTAGCTGTGCTTTGCAAAAGGTTTGTGGCTGTGGACATTTACTGCCACATAAACATACTGATTTATTAGTGTGCTCTGTGAGAGCCTGGTTCTTTGAGGAATCTGGTATGGATTTGGAACAGGTGTCGCAAAACAACTGAGAGATCTGAGTGCAGGGGTCAGTGATCAACTTCGGCTGGAAAACAAGGAGACAGGAGGTTGCTGCGTGCCAAGGGCAAAAACTTCAGGATGTTTTGCTGAGATCAGCCCAGCCAGGAGCAGAGTAGCCCATTGCCTCGCAGGGGGGGTTCCCAGGTGCTTGTGAAGGATTTGGCAGGAAAGGGGGGCTACCTGGGGCTGACCCCGGTGCGGCAGGCACGTGGCTTGGCAGAGCCTTAGAGGTGGGTTCAAGGGAGCTGCTGTGGCTGGAGAAACTCTGGCAGGGAGGGTGTTGTTGTCTGCGAGGCATGAGCTGAATTTGTGCAGGGCTGCCAGTTTGGGAATGGGTTTGGAAAGTGCCCTGTGGGAGAAAGGGGCCGGGACTGTGCCAAGGCCATGCACATGTAGACATACTGTTGTGCTATAATTTCAGTATATGGATTTTAAGTAGGGTGTATATAAATAGAGTGAATTATTCCTACAGGACACTGTGAAGCACAAGTGTGACCAGCCTGGTGTGAGCATGGTCACCACTAGCAGTGCTCCCACAGGCTTGAGCCTTGAATGTGAAATTCAGTAGCTTTTCCAATTGCTCCTGTCCTTAAAATTTCGATGACATTCTAGAGCCTGTAAATGTAGATTTAAATACCTCACATCATGTACTGTACTACAGACCCTGTAATGTTGGTTCCAAGTTCGTTATTTTTTCCCTAAAAATGCTGTCGCAGTTAAGTTGTCCAAACTTTCTCTGTAAATCAATCTATTGATCTCTGTATTGAAGGGTGACGTGAGTGAATGCCTGACATTCACTTGTTGCTGCTTGGTAATAATAAACCTAAATCTTAACTTTCAAAGGATGAATAAATTACGGACATGCTAATTTTATGCTGTTTCCAGCTTGCTGGTAGCGGTCCCGTCATCCTGCACAGCTGTTCTGCCTTTGTCTTGTTCCACCAATAGTGACATCCAGTGCCTTGGCTCATTATCTTCCTTTCAATCTTTCTCCCTGCAGCCCTTTTTAATTATTTCAGTCTATTTTGACTAGTCGTGCGAAATTTTGTCTTCCTTACGCACTCGCCCCTTTTAAGATGTTCTTCTGCCCCTGCGTGGGACAGGTTTAGGAATATCTACATGGCCCTTATCTAGGGCTCTCTGGTGACTTCACTGGGAGCCTTCTTGAAGGAGGATGGTGGAGTGAGGCCCAGTAATGGTAATTGTGTCTGCATTAGGTCCTTACACATTTTTGGTGAGGAATCTGTTTGTTGAGGAGGTGCGTGAAAAGAGGAGGACAGAACATCCGTGCAGCTGTCACAGTTCCTTTTTTAATGCCATTTCTGCTTGATGGAAGGAGTCTAAAATCTGTTCATCTCCTGCAATCCCATTAAAGACTAACCTGGAAAACTGCAAAAGAAAATACTTTGGTTCAGTCCACCTTCAGTTAAAATAATTGCAGTGGCTGAACTTACTAGAAGCTCTAAATTTCTGGTGAGCTAATCAGAAGTTTTCTGTTTCTGTATGTTTAGCAGTTAGGGGGAAGGAACAGAGGAGACAAGAGGGGAGTTATTATTCCTCCTGATATAATAAGGCCTTGATAATTCTTGCGTGAAGCAGATTTTATTTATCTCCTTGAGCGTTTCATAGATTTTCTTTTATAAGGTTAGTAGAGGTACTTTTTCATCTTGTCACAGCTCATTCCTCCCACGATCACCTTGGTGTTGATTTTCAATAGCTGCAGGGTCAGTGAGTCCAAGAGGCTTTTTTCTTCCAACTCCTTGGTCATTCAATCTGGGCAGGGTTATTTTTATTTTTAAATTTTTTTTTATTTATTTTCAGCGTGCATAGCCAAACGATTTTGGATAATGAGCTATTGAAGCACAAGACTTCTCTGCCACCAGAAGCAGTGTAAACCACAAGGCTAAATGCAGAACTTTGTATTCCTGCCTTATGGGAAAGTTCTGCTCTTTCAACATTTATGGTAATCCTGATATGGGATGACAAGTTAAAGTATCCCGAAATTCGGCAGAATGAAATGCCCCCACAGAAACATATTGGCACTGACAGAGTGAATTGTGCTGAGAGGAGTGATAGTACCAGCTCACCACGGTGTTTTCTGAGTTGCAAGTTCAGCTTAAAAATCAGCAAAACGATAAATCGTAAGTGCCATGAAGCAACACATTGGCAAGTTGAGGATGAACTGAACTGAAACAGGTTGTCCCAGTCAGCTCCTCAGAAATATTTCAGTCTGAACTCAACAAAACCATTATTTTTTCCTTTGGGGTTTCCAAAATTACTGCAAAAGAAAAAAAAAATTAAAAAAAATATTATCAGGTAAATAAAAAAGGGTAAAAGGAAGAGAAAGAGGCACTGCCAGGAAGCTGGGCTTGAGTCAGTGGAGCATTTCTGGTTCAAAGCTTGAAATACAATTCCCTTGCCTTTCCCTCCTTAAGGAGAGCTGTGACTGTCATTTCTGGGCTGAAGAGCTGTGACATGGTTGCTGCAATTTCAGGGTATGAGATTTCTATCATTCTTGTCCTATTTTACATAATCTGTAACAAAGCAGGTATAGATTTTATTTGTCCTACTTGTTCAGAGGAATAGTGAGGCAGAAGTCAAAACTGAGCAGAAACAAGTAAGAAACGGAAGGTGAAATCTTTGGTGGTTCCCCCATCAAAAGGCCAAGAGACAAGCATGGTACCAGGCTCTGGGGCTTTTGTGTGGCCTCCAAAGGGAGGTGGTGGGAGTAATGAAATAATGCAAAACCTGTGCAACAAAAGGCAAAGGTTTTCCTGTGAAACTGCCTGCTTTTGTGGTGTCTTAGTTGAAGTGTTCCCAAAATTCCGGGTTACGCCTATCACAAAACGTCAAGCAAATCCTTTGGGCTGCGAATTCCTGTGAAATAAATCAGGGATTACTGACAAAGTACTCCAAGGCAACTCTTCTGCAAATAAAAAGTGGTTTTCAGGAGTAGACAACCTTTTGAAAACATCTGTATGTCCAAGGGAGCTGGTTCCAGCTGCTGAACACTGGACGCAAATGTGAGAGGCAAACATTGATAAGAGCAGTCGAAAAGAAAATTTGCAATTCTGTGGAAAGAACTGAGCTGGTAGGAAAAGCAATTCCCAGAGCAATTATAATTCACCTTTGGGGTGTCTGAAGTTCAAAGTATTAGACAAAGACAGCTCTACGTCTTGGCAACAGATAGAAATATGTCTGTGTTGAAAATGAAAGAGTAGCAGCTTGAAAACCACCTTTTAGAATCTACAAAATTTTATAATAATAAAGGTTAGTTGGGTAGAGCAGTTAAAATGAAAGCCTTTTTAAATCTTTCTGATGTCCCAGCCCCAGGAAGTAAATCTGGCCTTCCGTTTCCTTCGCTTTCAGGTATAAACTTCATCATACAGGGCCAGGGCCACGATGTGCCTGGGTTCAGGTTTGGATGCTGTTGTTCAGCTCGCCTTCTTCAGTGCATTACTGGCCTTAGAAGTGTTTATGGTGTGATGCGCAGGGGTTCCGAGGTGGAAGGTTCTTGCTGCTTTTCAGTAGTGTAGAAGATGACTCAGGGTGCATGGTTTTAGGTAGCAAAGGTTGTGTGGAGACTCGTAGTAGCCGTGTAGGGGGCCCCCAAGGAAGCAAGAGAGGGACTCTTTATCAGGAACCGAAGTGATAGAACAAGAATTAATGCATTCAAACTGAAGGAGGGAAAATTTGGGTTAGATATACAGAAGAAATTGTTCACTGCGAGGGTGGTGAGGCCCTGGCACAGCTTGCCCAGAAAACTTGTGGCTGCCCCATCCGTGGCAGTGTTCAAGGCCAGGTTGGACAGGGCTTGGAGCAACCTGGTCTAGTGGTCTGAGGTTGGAACAGCATGAGCTTTAAGTTCCCTTCCAACCCGAACCCTTCTATGATTCTAAAGGCTATAAAATCTGCTCTGCTCCACTTCACACCTGCCAGCAGCAAAATCTCTCTCAGATGCTGCCTCAGAAAAAGAGTCTCAAATGGAAAACTCACAGTCCTCGAGCGCCTGCTGCGCCGGGGTCTGGCCCCTGTGTTTGACACTGCATTAAGAAGTGCTGTACGCTTCTAAAGCAATTTACTTGCCCAGCATTCCCAGGCAGCCTGTGCCCTGGGGTCAGTGCTCTCCAGCCTGCAGGACCAGCAGCACCGACGAAATGCCTTTTTGAATGTTCCTGACGTGCAGCGTCGTGCAGTGTGCAGGCTTGGCTGCTCCTGCCCCGCTCTCCTGGCCCTGCGGGTCCGTGGGATGTGCAGCTCCCAGCTTCAAAAGGAGTTAGGTTCTTGAGTTCAGTCGGAAGCCAAAGGTTATTTGAGCTGTAATTAGGGGAGTTCAAGATGTGAGGCCCCAGGTAGTTTTAGGCCTGTAGCAAGAAGTAAGCTCTTGACATGAGTTTGTACTCTGTGAGCTCTCTTTGGAGAAAACCTTACGCTCTTCACAGGGATGTGTGTTTGATCCAAGGCTTACACTGTGTATGCCAACGTGACAGGAGAGAGAGGTGCTGGGAATGGGGAAAAAATGACTTCATTTTATAGTGTGTGTATGACGCTCTCAGGAGACAAATTATTATTAAGACTATAATTAAATTAAAATACAATGTCTTAGCATTTCCAGGGCAATACCTCCACGAAAGGCCTCACCATTTGGTTTAGGGACAGGGTGGGTAACTTAGATGGTGACCACTTGGCAGTGATACACATATTATTTGGGGCCAATGAAGGTGAGATTGGAATACCAGAGCGCGTTTGCAGAGACGCTGGGATGAGAGGAAGGGAGGTGCATTCCCTGTGGACATCTTGATGAAGAAACATTGCCGTTTTACCTCTCCTGCCCTAAGGGCATGGCTTCTGAGAGGCACAGAATGACAGCTGGTGGAAAAATTACATATGCTAATTACTCAAAAATTAATTAATTGCTATTAATTATTTTATCACAAAATCAATTAGGATTGTACTGCAAATCATTTTAATTAAAGGAGTCGATAAAAATCAGATAAACTGTAGACACAGCAAAATTATGGCAAAACTCCAAAGTTAGTCTGTAATAAGAAGTGAAGCCCCAAACAGTTCAGCACTGAGATTGAATTAGCTGTTATTTTTATTAATAAATAAGAGCCTATGGCAAAAACATGAAAGCTGAAGCTTCTTTGTGGAGGAGGAGAAAGCTTTTGGTGGTCATTAATGAAGTTGAAAGGAACAGTAGTTTTTTTGTAGTTATCTACATATTTCTGAGATGATTTTCACCTTAATTAAAAAAAAATAAATTCCGTGTGTTCCGGCTTTTAGGTTATTGTACTTAAAGGGATGCTTGAAAGGAAATTGCTCTTGAATACTTCATTATCCCTTGAATAAAAACATGCTCTCTTTGTATTCTGCACTGCCAGTAAAACAAATTCTCAGTGGCTTTGCTCCTAATCTGGGAGTAAACAGGTTTCTAAGGGTGAGAAAGAAAATGAAGAAAACTCGCTTTTCTGGAATTATCTGTGTGGAAATGGGGTTGAAGAGGTTGCATGTAAAAATTCCAGGCCAGATCTCGTGGTGTCATAACCCAGCTCTGCTCTGTTGGCATTCCTAGAGTTTCTGCCGTGCATGGGATCGACAGCCACAGCCGTCCGCTGAAAGGCTTCTGTGAATTTAGGAATGCCAATCTTTCACAACTGGATAATGGGGAGAACAAAACCTGGAGAACATCAGAGGCATAATTAATCCGCTGCCTTTGCTTTTGAGTCGTTCCGTGGGGTATGTGGGTGGGTGGAAGTTTGCATTAGAAAGGAAGATGTTGTACTGCTGTCTAGAAAAGGACATGGATTGTCTGGTGTGTGGCAAAAACATGCAGGTGTTTTGGATGCTGGTGTTTTATTATGGAATTATTTGCCGACTGGTTAATGATGGCAACCAGGAGAAATGGATATGGGCTTCCAGGGAACGGCTGGGTTTTGTGGGCTGGAAAAGAAAAGGTATCTGGCCTAAAGTTTTCAAGCTTATGAGCAGAATTTAACGTTTGGGGCTTCGCTGACTAACGAATGAAGCAATTTGAGTAATAAAAAGCTACTTTTTTTGTCAAGCAAAAGCAAGGCATTGATGGAAAAGCTAATTTATTTACTCTTTTATGGAGAGAGCATGGTTTACCCAAGTTCCAAACTGACTGTGCAGCTATTGATGATTATTTCTGCAAGGAAAGTGGCTAATGAAAGGACTGACATCCTGCTCATGTCTCTCTTTTGAGACTTGAAAGTGCAGCTTCTCTGCACGGCTCTAAGGGAAGGTCTCATGAGTGTTCAGCGAGCATTTGGCACTGTTGTCATATGGTAAAAACTTGCATTTTTCAAGTATTTAGCGCTAGAAATAGCTTGTTTCAGAGCATGAAATGATAAAATGGCTGTTGCCATCCTTCTCTTGCCCTCAGCCCTCTCCTAAAGCCCTCTGCATACCTGCTACAGCTCAGGCTCTTTCTAGAGGATTAGTGATCCACTGCTTAGGGGCAAAAGATGATGTGCTCATTTTTCCCCTAGTTGACAGAGTCATTGCTGTAATTTACCATGTTCTGCATCTCATAAGCAGTTCTGATACCATTGCATATTTGTGGGTCCCCACCTGATGTGCTGTTTAGGAGCACTTTGGTTCATAGTTCTCGATTCTAGATATGTGTAAAATTTAGTTATGACCAGTTTAACACCCACGTGGGAATTAACAGGTGAGTTGTGTACCTGAGCTGTCGAAACTCAAGTCCATTTTCCTTTCTAAAGCTGTGCCCATGACCTGGTTACAGCAGGCTGGTTGGCTGAGCACAGCAATGCTGGGTGCAACTGTCGATGTAAAATTAGAGTATGAATCAGGAATTTTGCTGAAGCTTGACTTGAGAATCTGTGGTTTTACTCTTCTCTGTGCCCCAGGTCTGCGCTGAGATTTTAAGTCACGGCTTTTGTGCAAAGCCATTAAATGGGAGATGTTCAGGGTCCTTTTGCTTAAGGGAAGGGAAATGCTGTTTGGAAGATGGAGAGGAGGGAAGGAGCTGAGATTGGGGC
The DNA here is from genome assembly GCA_035584735.1 of Pseudotriccus pelzelni. NCBI lineage: Eukaryota > Metazoa > Chordata > Aves > Passeriformes > Tyrannidae > Pseudotriccus > Pseudotriccus pelzelni. The sequence goes on along the minus strand of JAWMRA010000002.1, from coordinate 2,457,134 downwards.
AATTCAACATCTATTCTGACAAATGAGTCTCCCTAATGAACAGGGATTCGAGTTCTCATCTGATCAGCTCCATCCACCTTCTCACAGACTTGCTGTAACACATCCATGAGCTCTTATTGCAATGAAGTTTAAGTTCTATGTTGTAACAACAAAGATATCACAGTCTACATTAAAAGGTATCAGCTTCGTATAAAGACAGAGAGGTCTTTGAGTAAAAAATCTTGAAAATCTGACCATCTTTCTTGTGAAATCAGGGGGCGATTTGCCTGAGAAGACTTTAGGCTGTGGTCCTGTAAAGTGAGTCTCCCCCTGTACAAACTCCTACGACCGTACAGGAATTGAATGCCAGCTGAACAGTGCTCACACAGACACAAGTATGCTGAAATGGCACTGGTGCCTACAGTCTAAACTATGTCAATCCCACAGACATTTTTTGGTGGAACTGTATCACAGTAACCCTTGGTGAATTTGTGCAGAGCTCTGCAGCCGGCTGCCCACGCTGGAAAGCCACACTCATGTTTACTGTGGGGAAAGCCTGTCCGGACTCCTACACACCGTGCAGGGCCAGGCAGCTGACTGTGCTGAAGGGGACTGAAGGAAAAATGTGTCAACATACCAGTGTAAGACATACCCATATAATTTTAATAACACAGTATTTCTATTGAGCTCTTAAAAACAAGATTGTAACGTGAGCTAACTGGCATGAATTTTAGTGATGGGCCTTGAAAGCAATAGCAAAACTGTGATGTTTTCAGTGCCTTTCAAATTCCACAGATCTTATAAAAAGACTGAAGTAAATCCCACCTGCCTACGCCCCTCTCCCTTTTCCACTGCCAGGTGGAAAAGCCTGGACCAGCAGCAGCTGCTGTACCACAGTTCTCCTCATGGCCAGCAGGGCTGTTGCACTGCAAGCAGCAGGCATAGGATGATGATCCTCGCCTTCTTTCTTGCCCGTCCTGAGATGGGCCAAAGGCTGTTAGTAAGCAGGTTAGTTTGGACTCACCCTTGGGTATCACCACACTCTGTCACTTCATTGCCACCCCTGAGCTGAGATCAGAGAGCGCCACCATTGTAATCCTTGCTTACACAGGTTGTTTTTATGTCACTGACCCAGAAGTGGGAAATGTCTCCATGTCTTGGTACCCCAAGATATGCACTTTCTGAAAAAAAAATAAAAAAAAAATAAAAGAAGACAAAAAGCCAAAGCAACTTCTCGAGGAAAGGTATGCTTAGAGCTTTCTAATTTTGTTTTACTCTTCACACCATGTTGTAATTGGTGTGTTGTTCCGTCATGTAGTCTAGTGTGATGTAAGAGGACGAGTGCAATAATGGAATTTTTTTTTTTAATTTTTTTTTAATGCTTCACTTTTTTCAAAGGTCAGTCTGTCTGCTGGAAAGTGACATTTCTGAGGGAGATGCAATCCAGTAGGCAAAAATAAAATGCAGAGCACACCACATCCTGCCTGTTTGTGCTCTTGAGTAAACACAGCCTTGGAAATCTCCAAGTCACATTCCCGATGCAGGTGACAGTGGGCTGCTGCAGAGGAGTCAGGATCCTGCTTGGCATGTACTTATCGAAGGGTCTTGTGTGTTAAGCAAAATCTTCATGTTACAGAGAGGAAATGGGCAGAAATTAAATGTTCTGACTAACCATTTGGTGAAGGTGGGACTATGGAGAACCACTTCGGCTTCCTGACTTTCAGGCATTTCCTCGCTTCAATGTCTCAGAAATGTGCATCTGAAGTAGCCTCCTTTGAAAAAAAAGGTTGTCCTTGTCTTTTATGGATTTTTCATGATCTTTGTGCAGATGGGGACTCATGTCCAAAACATGAGCAGAACTGTTTACTACCAGGGCCTGTGTGTGTACTTCCCAAGAGAACGGTTTCTCTGTTTCCTTAAATCTGGCAGAACTTCTTTTTATCCTTGAAAATGTTTGTTCAGAAATGGAAGATTCTTTGGAGAAAGCAAATGGGGGACATAATTTTTTTTCCCCTTATTATCCGAGCTTTTCACAGTATGACTTTGAGAGTCCTTTACATAGTTTTCTGCATTAAATCTAATTAGGTTTGAGAGAAGCAATCCAGGAGAGCTACGGGTGCTTTATGCCCCTTCAAATAATGCTGAGTTTAAGCATGAGGCCACAGGCAGTGATGCAGGGAGTTGAGGAGATGTGCTGGCTATTCTTTGGGTTTGGGAGAGGGGGGGTATGACAGTGTGTGGTGCCCAAGGTAGGTCCTCTTTGGACCTGCTCTTTGTCAAGGGTTTCGCTGCTGCTTTTGGTGCATGTGCGATCAGATGGTGCCTCTGAGAAATACCAGCACGTTTCCCATAATCCCCAAGATCCTGGGCTTTGCGTGTGCGTTGCTGGAAACGATGGAAAAGCTGTGAGTGCTGATGCCACAGCCCCTACACAGTGGACCACGGTCACTGGCTGGAGGACATGCCTGTTGAGGGCATCCCTTTTTGGACGGTACAGCAAATATTCCCCTGCGTTCTGATTCTCACCTGGCTTTCAGAAGGCTGCCTGGTAGGGCTTCTGACCATTTAATGGGGGTTTAATTTAATCTTTAATCAAATCTACCCAGCGAAACTGTTCTGTATGTGTCTCCTATTGTTGCCTGTGAAGGGGTGTTTTTATGGAAACCTTAAGGGTGGCTCTGTTAGTCCAGGGGCCAAATGCTCTTCCCTGCCACGTGCTTGGGAGCAGCAACAGGAGCTGAAAGGCTGTGCTTTGAGGTGGCTCAGCTGGCCAGTCTCGGGAGCTGCATTTATAAAGCACTTCCTAATGAAGGGAAAAGAAGCTGGAGAGATATTTTCTAAGAATAAAAATCCCTTTATGGTTTTTTGAAAACTACTTTACACTTTGCACAAATGATCGCTTAGCATCTGGCAGGCTGGGTTTTTGCCATGTGTGGCAGAGGATACAGTTTGTGTAGTTGCAAGCAATCTACTCAAAAAGCTTTTGTGTAGTCCTGGAGCCCAGGAACTTGTTAATTTTGAGCAGTCATTTTCCGCATTTAGCCCATTAGAGACTCTATTTTTGGTGACCTAGTTTGAGCTCTTTAAAAAATAATCAAGCAGCATTTTTCAGATCTGATTTGTAATGGGACTGTGGATTGGTTTTGCAACTTGAAATGAAAGTTAGGGGAGTGGGTAGAACTTCTATCTGCCTGGTCCTTCAGAGCCAATATTTGCAATTGATTTTAGAGGGCCTCTAGGAGGGTTAATCTGACAAAGACTGTGGCTTGGCTTCACCGCTTCAAGGGTTATTGTTTGACTTGCTGCTGTTAAAATAATACAGTGGCCAGGTTTAAATAATACTTTCAGTGTGATAACCTCCAGGAGTGCTACCAAGTATTACTGGGCCTGATCCAAACACTGTTGGAGCCGGTGGATTTGCCTGCTCCCCAGTATGGATGATGGGGTTTGGATTAGAAAGGAGCAATTGGAGCACGTGCCAAAATGTCTAGCCGTGGGTTATACACGAACGCTGCTGCAGCAGAGCTGGGGTTAGGGCTCAGACCCAACTGGAACCCAAAGATCCTGTTTCCTTGCTCTAGCTCAGCTCTGGGAATTAGTACCACACACAGGAGAACTCCCGGCCTCTCGCTGCTTGTGGCTGCGGGGGGAACCTGAGTGCCAATAGACCTTTAGTTCCTGTGAAGGAGGAAGGATGCTCCCAGCTGAGAGCAGCCTGGGCCTGTGTGCCAGCTTGTTTAAGTGGGCAGCTGGGAGCAATTCCAGGAAAATTAAAACAAAGAAAAACGCTTGAAAATAAAATCTTAGTTTCTAACTTTACATATAAATAGTTTTTGCATTTTATGGCAATTTAAGTTTACATTCCCCCAAATACCACGTTGCCTAGAGTGGCACTCCAGGGGAAACACACTGTTTTCACTTACTTGTCCTTCCTTTTCTCTGGGTGCCCCTTCTCTTGCTGTGTCAGCAAGATGCTTTGCCTGGGGAGCATAGCCCGACTTCAGGCTCGCTCCTGAGAGCAGGGAGAGTAGCCTGGGAAGTATGGCATTGCAAGGAGAGGCACAGGGTAATCCTCTGGACTCTGTGATATTTGTAAGGATCTGCAAATCAGGAATTAAATCTGCCAATTCAGGAGGAAGGGAGAAGACAGCTCTCTGTCTGGGGGACACAGCAGTGAGGGCAGTCCCTGGCATGGAAAGTCTCTCACAGGTTCTTGAGGTAGCTGTAGGAAAAATGTTCAGCCAGCAGATGTCACGAAGGTGTGCACCTCCTGGGCATCATCCGTGGAAGATCCTTCAGTGGGGCACTTGGAGAGGGAGGAAGGGAGCTGCCACGTGCAGAGTTACGGGAAAGGTTTGGAGCAGCTGTCAGGCTCCCGCTTGGGTCAGCTGAGCCCTCCTGTTATGGAGGTCAGAACTGGCCCTTTGTCCCTCTTGATCCCTGCTCAAGGCCCAGCCTGTGTGGGACTGACCCGGAGAGCACAGCGCTGCTTCAGATTGGAGTTTCTTGCTCTTGGATGATTTGTGCCTCTCTTTCTCGGCATAAATATTCTTCCAGGGGTCGGGAATTGGCAAAGATGGTAATATAATTCAATTGAGATCAGACTGTTTGTAATTAAAAATGTTTGGCCTATTAGAAATATGAGAATCCTATATTTAATTTATATTTGATTTTTAGAAAAAATAAGGAAATCAGTAATTTACCAGTTTCTATTGCCATTTTTCTGTTTCTGTAGCTCAAAAGTATCTTGATCCAACAAACGAGATACGGCAAATGTTCTACATAGTGTTTAATTTATTTTTTTTAACTGAAAAAATATGTAAATGTCTGAGAAATTATACTTTGAAAAGTGGCTACTGCAAATTAACAGCATTTCACATGGATCTTACTTTGCATTTTTAATGCCCATAATGCATGTCCCAAATTACATGATTTGCATTATAAACCAGAACAGCTCCTGTGTCGCTGCTGCTGTCCAACAGTTGAATAACAAGGCTTTTCTTTCCAAACTGTATAAATACATATTTACCCACATGATGCAATTTAGGGCCCTTTTATTTATGTTTTTCCGGTCGGTCAATCACGCTGACATTTTTTTATAGTCATTGATTTTTAAACGTATCTAAGTCTAGTGATTGAGGAATCGAAGTGCCAGGCAGAGACTGGAAGTGACTGTTTTGTCATTGTACTGACATTTTTGGTTCCAGAGCTGGTGCCTTCTCTGTCTCTGCCTTTGGCTCCTGGAAAACATTGCGATGGTTTTATCTTCCCCCCCAGGCCCAGGGCCGTAAATGAAGGGCTGGGGACACTCTGGGTCCTTGGGCCACTCCTATCCCAGGGTTTATCCTGTGCACATGTTTCCTCAGAACCCAGGATACTGAAAGTATGTCCAGCCACTGTCCCTTCACTGCACCAGAGCATGTTTAAGGCAGGGGCCTGTTGTGTTTGGAGTCTTCCTCCTCCTTGCTCTGCCTTGTTTCTCCAGCTTTTGCTCTCTGAAGTCTCTGGAGAAAGAGTTGGATAATCTCAATCGTGTAATCTCATCATCATGAACATTGCTGATTGTTCAAAGTCCTGACTTGGGTCATCTACACCTGTTTTGGGTAGTTTTCCAGGATTTCTCATCCTTGTTGTCCAAGGAGATTCGATTTAATGGTTCTTACGTCATTAACGTGGTGTCCCCAGTGCTTAAAATTCACTTCAAGCTGGTGATCAGAATCTTAAATGGTCTTCAGTCAGCTAGTTCTGGTTGGCTTCTGGCTTGAATATGAGGAGGGAGAAGGTAAATGGGTGGATCAACTCACCGTTCCTTTAGTTCTGTCTCTCTTACTCGGTCCCTTCTCAGCCAAGTTTCTGTTACCCAGTTGCCTTCCTTTTCAGCTATCATTTCCTGGTTTCAAGCAAACTTGAGTCAGGTGGAGCTCTCCGTATCCGTCCTTGTGCCACTCAGGGAAGAGGCGAGTTGTGGCAGATGGGTGGAGTAACGTAAGCAGGAAAGTTTAAATATCTTTTGTTTAAATGCAATAAACACCAGAGAAGGGCAGGATTTTTGTGTTGTGTTATAGTACCTAGTAATATAATTTATTACTCTGTATATTACTAACCATAATGTCTACTGAAATGGGAAAACCTGCAAGCTTTACTAAGAGTTGTCTGAATCTGAGAACTCTGAGGAGTTGAGTGTGGCTGTGTTGGATATCACTGACAACACTCGCTCCGGTGCTGCTCTGTGTGGAGGCTCCCTGTGACTGTGTACCTGCCCAGCAAGTAAATGATGAGTGCTGTTTAGTAATTTCATTCTGGCTCCCGGCTCCTAAGACAGCCAAGTGTTGTAGTGTCAGGTGTGTACTGCCAGACTGCCCCGTGTTGGGTGTGCCTTGCAAACCCAGCCATGGGCAGCCCTGATCCCGAGACTCCAGCTTGCAGGGCTGTGTTAGAGTCAGTGTTGAACTGCAGCTTGTGAGCTAATGTTCACTCACAGACAGGCTTCAGGAGGAGGGGGAAAGGCCAATGCCACCAAACTAGCAATAGCTGAAATGCCTGGGACCTGAGCCTTTTCAAGGAAAAGAAATATGATTATGAGAAATGATGGAAGCAACAGCACTTTGTGCTGTTCTAATAATATGTAGCCAAGTGAAAAAAATCCAATAAATGCCTGTGGTTACCTGGCTGTGCAGGAGCTGTGACAGTGCCAGACAGTGTCAAACAGAGCCCTTTCAGCTGTGTTTGATCAGGATTGGGGATGAGAGCTGCTTGATGTGTTGGCTGCTGAGGGAATTATTTCCTGTGCAGGAACCATGGATGGCAGGAGTTCTGTCACAGCACCTACCTGGCACCAGTGCCTCGAGAGGGCTGGTGGAAAGCAGCTGGCTTGTGTCAGTGTGCAGCAACCTCTCTCCTCCATTAAGAGGACTGAGTGCTCCCTGAAAGGAAGCCGATAGAATCCTCCTCTGGGTTTGTCAGGAGCTGCCATGCTGAGAGTTGGGAGAGTGGAAGGTGGTGGGAAGGGAGTTGTCACAGCTTGTGTGCGGTGTGAAGTGAGAGGTGTGCTGGACACCGTCTCATCTGGGGATTGCCAGGGTAGCTGCTGACTTCAAGGGATGCTCACCATGGACACAGCAGAGGATCAAAGCAGGTTTTCCAGTGCCTTCCCCCTGCTGATCATCTGCACTATGAAAACAAGCAGATTCTCAGCTCACTCGCAGTAAACATCAGGGGTATTTTTGAGAAAGAGAAGTGATGCGCTGCTTTTAATCAACATTTTCCCAGCATCCTATTTCTTGTGCTGACTTGAGTGCAGACTGGAGGGATCTCACTCCCTGGCTCTCATTTGCTATTTCGATATTGCATGAGCACGCCCTCCTCCTTTCCTTGTGCCCCACTCCCTGAACTGTGTTTGGCATCTTGCTGTAGTTACAGACCTGTAGTAGAAGGCTGTGTGCTGCATTTCATGCCTGTGCAAAAGGCTGTGTCCTTCTGGAGTGTGTAATTAAATCCAGAGCTGCCAAAGTGGAACCACATCGTGGAGTCCCCACTAGTTATATCAGTATTCAGGACTCTAGGAACTGTTCACAGTCTCATGTGTTTTTCCCCAGCCTGCGGCCGTGGCGTGGGGAGAAACTTACCTGGTCAGTGATAGAGGAGGGAAGTACAAAGGAGCAGAACTGTGTCAGTAGCAACACACAAGCACCTCTGAGATGAGGAGAGGGCGGGGGTAGCAGCAGCGGGACACTGAGAAATCAGCAAGTGGGGATACATAACATAAACAGCTCTTTTGCCAGCTGAAAACCCAGCGGGATGGTGATAAAGTGCACAATGTTTATTGATATCTGAATGACTATTTGTTTCAAAAAAAAATGCATTTTAGAACTTAGCATAAACTCAAGTTATCTGATTCTAGCACAGCTTAGTATTTATTAGGAAATATATGGCTTTTTTATAGCCATTGTTCACCTTAGGGAGAAAATAAAAAAAGGGAGAGAGCCATTTTATTTTAATAGTACCGACTCCCTAATCTAAGCACTCTGTACAAGCAGCTTGGCTGCAGAGTGGAAAGAAATGGCGGATATTACCATTTATCCTTTGTTATGGAACACTATCACCTCTCTCTGTCTCCATCAGCAGAGCCAGGCAGTAATTTACTGCAGCGGACACTGAGGTGTATCAGCTCCCAGGCCGCTCCAGTTCAGGTAGTTTGTCATCATGAGCGTTCAAGAAGGAAAATTAAGTTGATTAAAGGGGGAAGATTTGTCATGTCAGCGTTTTTGCCCACCTAGAAGGCAGCGCTCTTCCCTCCCTCCTTACTCTACTCTGTCTTCCTTGTGCAGAGTTTTCTTGTGTACATAAGTAGTTTTGATGAAAAGTTGCTTTCTTAGCTGTGCCTCAGAAATAGCAAATGTTATATATATGGAAATGTAAATGATGCTGATTAGCCAAGTGCTGTGGTTCAAGGAGAAAAGTTCAATCAGAACACGAAGAACAGGAAGAGTATTTGTCTACCCTGTGTGTGATCAGCCCTTCAGCAACTGCCGGAGAGTTTCCTGCTCAAGCTTGGAAAAGCAGGGCAGAGGAAAGGCAGCAGCAGCTGTGAAAGATGAAGACTGGTGTTAACACTGCCTTTCTAGAGTGTGTGTTCACGCTTGCTGAACTTCCTCAGCAGTTGCCAAATTAGGTAGTTCATCTCCAAAAATTCGTGAACGCACCGAATATGGTAAGCACGGGGAGCAGAGAGCAATTCAGAATGGCAGTCGTATACCACTGTCACCTGATGCTAAGTGACTAGGACGTTTAGAGAGCTGAATGCTGTGTGGTAATTTCCAGAGCTGCTCATACGGTAGTCAGGCTCTGAACAAGCCTTCAAGGAAGAGCTTGTGGCTCTGCTGATTTATTAAGGCCTTGACCCATAGCAAAATTTCATCATCCATCCTGAACTGCTTCAGGAGCCTGTTTAGTTATGACCTCCACAATGCAGTGGGCTGTGCTGTGGAGAATGTTTAGTTTTCAGACCCCTCAGTGACGGCCTCAGCTGAAGTCTCCAGGCTGTAGCTGGCCTTGACATGGTTCCTTGTCCTCCTGCCTGAACCAAGGCCGGGCCACTGCTGAGGAAGATGGGCATCACTGAGGGGGAGATGACTTGTGCTGTGATAAGCACAACAAAGTTGCTGGGGACATGAAAGGGAGTTCCTGATCTTAATGCTGCGCTTCAGGAGCTCTCCAGATCGTTCCTGAGCCCGTTCACTTCTCTGAAAGGAAAATATTTCCTTCTACTTGGCTTGTCACATAATCGCTAATATTGAAATAGACATTCAGTGTTGTTGATGAACAGATGAAATTCATCCCAGCATAACTTTCCTAGAAAGGAAAATACGTGCTGTGAGGAGCTGTGCAAGTATCCCTGCCCTCTGTGGGCACACATAGGCACACGTGCCATCCCTTCATCTGCTCTAACTGGTCCCATTCCTCAGGTGTCCTGCAGTGCTGAAGAGGATGGCTTGCTGGCAAGATAAGAGTGGGGGAATGCTTTCAGTTCCATGAAAGGACATACCATGAACATAATGAAATAGAACTATCGGGAGTTCATGTGAAGCAGCCTCTGATTAAACATAAGGATTTATTGTGGAACTATTAGGTGAATTTGGCCTCAGGTGTCTCCCCTCACTTTTTGGTCTGTTGGAAGGTGGGGGGGGGGGGAGGAATGAAATTCTGGTTTAGAGCGAGGCTTTGTTGGAGTTCTGACTGTTTTAGTGGATTCTTTAGTTACGAATCTCATCGAGAGCAGCCAAAGAGAAGGACACGTTAATTTGTAAGTGTCCTGTGAGTTACCTTTGACTCATAGAAAAGGAAAATGCAGTTTGGCTTGTTATGGAATACACCAACATGTGAAGTGAGAATAAGCGATTCTCGTGTGTGATCCTCATCTCACTCCTGTATCTTTGCTCTAATACAGCGAGGATGGTAAAGGCCATGCTCGTAAAGTTTCTCTGGCAGATGTTGTCCCTTAGACCAAACTCTGTGTTGAGAGCCAGAGGGTCAGGTTTCTGTTCCCTGGACTTTGCTGTGATTTGCAGTCATTTGTGTTATTGGAGTCCCGTGTAGCCGTTGGTACCGTTCTGGTCAATATTCTGGTAAAGGAAAACATTAGAGTGCCACGCCTGTGACGATCTTTATGGACAGGGGAGTGCCTTCTGATATTTAGCTGCTGGTGACACAGATTTATTTCAGTTTTTGGGCTTCATGTGAGCCAAAAGTGAATTGCTGGAAAGAAAAAAACAAACAGGTAGGCCAATGAATCTTCACTGGAAATGGCAGAATTGCTGTGATGTGTAGTGCAGGTTGTGCAGGCATTCCCGTCAGCTCTGTTTGAATGAGTGATTTGAAAGAAATGCTTACATAGAACAGCAACTTTTCAGCTCTTTTCACTGAACTCTTAGCATTGGCTTGCAAGGATCATGGCTGTTTCTCTGTAACTACTGATAATTTGTGTTTTACTCCTGACTTTTCAACTTCATTTTAGTTAAGAATTCCACTGCACAGTGTAAGGGCATTGTATGACACAGACCTTTCCTTTGTCTGGAAAGCTTACAGCCTAAATGCACAGGAGAGGGGGAAGAAAGCTCACAATTTTAGGAAGGCAAAGGAAAATTTGCTAAATCCTCTCTTGGGGACCAGCAAAGCAGAGAGATGAACTACTGAGCTGGTGGAAGGGGAATAGAGTCTCTAAAGAGGAGACAAAAAGAGCTGAGCTTGGCTTGTTTAATGTACAGAACAAAAGCTCAAATGGTCTATTAACTGTTGTCAGTACCTGAGAGCAGTTTGAACTAAAGGACAGTGCCAGCATGTACTTAAATGTCCAGTAAAATAAAACCCCTTGGCTTTTTGGGCATGTGGCGGTTCCCTTCTTTCTCAGGCTCTGGTTCAACAGAAGCCAAAGCCCAAAGCTGTTGCAGTATCAGGTCTTTAACATTCACACCACCAAATGTAATTAAGCTCTGCAAGGGCTGCACCCTGGATAGAATTTATCTCTTGGTTTGTAATGCTTTAATTTAGTATCAAATATTCATGGGCTGGCAGGGTCAAGTAGGGATAGAAAAGTACTGTAACAGACATGGGGAAAAGTAGGATGCTAAAGAATTCAGCTGAAAGGTTAGTCATCCACGGAAACCCATTAGGAAAAATACTGTAAATATCTTCCTGCATCTGTGACTCACAGATCTAAACATGAGCCACTTCTGCCGTTGGCCTGTGGTACTTCCAGAGCACAGTGTGTGTGCAGAGTGTGTCAGCTCACACACACACACACACACGATGTTCCAAGCGAGCAGACAACCCCAGGTGCCATTCCAAATGTTGAAGTATGTTTGATGTGCTCTGCACTTCACGAATCTGTTGCATCTCATGGGCTTAAGGGACAAAAAAGGCTGGTTTTGAGACATCCTGTAAACCCCAATGCAGGGTTGTTTTATGACCAAGTGTTATTGGGGTCGGGGGGGTGTCCTGCCCAATTAAGGACATGGTTCAAAGCCTGTGAAATGATGCTTATTGATGTCAAAGGATCAGGACTTATACTACCCAATTTATTGTTGATAAAACAAGTTTATTCAATAAGTGAAATGAAAATGAATTGATTTATTAATTCAGTGAGATGTTTCTGAGGCCTGAAAGGTGTGTTTAGTGCATCTGATAGGGAATTCTCAGATTGGGAAGACTGGATCAGAAAGAAGGGCAAACAGAGCCCTCAACCTGTGGGACAGCGCAAGAAAGGAACTGAAAATCGGAGCAGTGGGGAAATAATGAGCTGTTCCAAGTCCAAGTGTCTCTTCTACTTAGTGCCAGGTGAGAAAAGAGGGAGGAGAAGAATTATTGGGTGAACAGGGTGTGGAGCAATATGGAAAGAGTAGCTGTCTGGCTGCAATATCTGGAAATGTGTAGTACTTTAGGAAACGTGTGGATACGGGGGAGCTGACGCTGAGTGTACAGACCGTGTGCTCCATCCCCGGGAGTAAAACACCGCTTGACCTGCTGTCTTCTGGTTTTGGTACATGTAGAAGAGAACTGGCTGAAAAAGAAAAGTCTTTGGGAGCCAGAAATACCTGCAGCTTCAACCTGATGCTATACCTGCCAGTTGGGCCTCTAAGTCAGGCTGGGTGCTGGGAGAATGAGAACTGGTTTTGCTCAGCTGAAAAATACTTGTCATTTGAGCCAGAATTTCCCCCCTTAGCTCACTGCAGCATGCAGCGAGGAAATTGCCTAAGGATTGCGTTTTTAGACACCCAAAATATCAAAAGACAAGAAGTTCTGCAGGAATACAAACCTGCATGCACTCTATTGTTAAAGCATATGTGTGTATTTGTAAGTAATGTAAAAAGCAACATGTAGCTATATGGACACACAAAGACAAGAAATTCTGGAGGAGTACAAACACTCATGGACATAACACCTTTTAAAAGCATATATGTGTATTTGTAAATATGGGAAAAAGCTAGATGTAGCTATACTCACACGTGTGTGTCGTTCAGAAGTTCTGGAATTTCTGAAAACTCCAGGGTAGCGAAACGTAATTCTGCAAAATCCTCAGGCTCTTTTTAGAGTTAAATTAATACTGGTGCAATTAAAATGGTAAAACTATTTATTAAAAAAAGAGTACTTAAATAATTCATTTTCCTATTGGTTCTATGGAGTGTGCTTAGGTTTAGCAATTATATGCTAAGTAAAAGCAGCCTCTCCTGTAACGATTTCATGATAATCTGACCTTTGAGGGTCCTGGCTCGCAGCAACTGGCACTTTCTGTAGGGTTTACAGACTGCAAAGTAATTAATATCTATGAAATACCATTGCTGGCCTTCTGAAGCAGTTGCATCTTTGAGCGCTCCCTTTTCTCCCTCTCTTGAGCAGCCTTTTTCTTTCCTTATATCCCTGAATATTGGGGGTCTGGCCGCCGGTCTGCTCCAGGTGAGGGGCACATCTTAGCTGAGGGGTGCACTGGTGATCACCTTCTCTCTGTTTAGGGGTTCAGAAGACATAATTGACAATCTGCCATGCTTAATTTTATTTAATATTAAGCACAATAATAGCTCTTGAAAAGCTGTCTTTCAGGGAAAGGTAATAAGGGTATTAATAAAAACAGGTGAGGAGAGAGGCCCTTTTTTTAGCTTCCTGCATTATTTTATCGCTGTCAATCAGCTCAGAACTCCTTTGAGATTATTCCTGTATAGTTAATAACATTGTTTCTGTGATGACTGTAATGACTGAACCTTTCTTCCATCCTTAGCTATGAAAATAATCACTCTGCTTTTTTTTTTCTTCGATAAGCTATTGTGTGGGGCTCAGTACATTAAGGAACATTATTAAATATAGAAGTTTCCTCTAATTAAGCCATTGGCAAAAGATGGCTTGTCCAATCATTTGCTGCCGATGGGTACTGAAAAAAATTATATCTTGTACAGAGTATTACACTTTTCCTGTCATGCTTCCCCTAAAAAAAGAACAAAATGATATAAAAATAAAGCAGTAAGGTTGCAAACTCAGGCAGCCAGAAATTAGATAATGCCAGAATGATGGGTGCCTGGATCTGCCTTGTGTTAGGAGAGACCTTCCTTCCCCCGCTCCTAATCACAACCTTTTCCTGTTTTCTCTCTGATCTCTTGCCCTGTACACTATCATTTCCTGTCACTAAATTACCATTTGTCCTAAACCCTTAATTCTCAACCTTTTTAGAACTTAACTTTAGAACCTCTTTAGAACAAGAGCAAACCGTATTTTATGGTTTTGTTCCTGAAAAAGAGAGAAATAATTCTCAGTACAGCTTTTCCAATACCTCCCTCCATAAACCCACCTATGATTCAAAGATGTCTGTCCTCTTTGAGGAAATCACTGGTGCAATATTTGCATGTAGGAACAATGGTCTATTTAAGGTGTGTGTTCATTCTGGACATGACTAAAAAAGCTCTCATCTCCTGTAAGATTGTGTGTCCTGCTTGGTTCAGAAACCACACAGAAAATGCAGTGAGTGGGAGAAGTTTTTAACATGCCCCGTCAACGAAAAGCAGTGGAATTAATTCAGAGGCAAATCTTACTTTAGGGTTAGTTCAGTCACTGCAGAGAAAAGGTTGTTTTCCTAGTTGGTGGCATTCTGCATAATCTTGAAATCTGGAGTTTACGTGTCTTTCCTGAAGCATACCTCTGAATTTGAAAATCAGATGCATTTACTAATTGCTCACACCTTATAAATTATGGATCGCTCCTTGATGGAGACTGTAACCATTTATTAAACCCTGAATAACAGTTATTCTCCAGCTTCTTGATAAATAAATCAAAACCACAACTTTTAAAACAACGAAAAAGCCTTTTAAGGTTTTATCTTAATGGAAATAAACCTAATCAAAAGCAAGCGGTTAATGAATCTCTCCAAGGTTTCTGTTCTTGAAGAGATTAGAGTTATAAAGGCTGAAATAGTTTCAGTAGGTAGGTGTGATGTTGAGCTCAGATGTTGTATTTATATATGCTCAGCTAGAAATAAGAGTTGCTAAAATCCAATATTCGGATGAAGATTCTCTTCTTCAGTGAAACCAGAGAGTTAACAACAGCAATATTCACTAATTTCTGTGTGCAGAAATGTCCTAGAGTGCCAATAAAGTTAGTTCTTCCCAGGAAATGCTTTGAAAATGCTCATTAAAGAGTGGTTGTTGCACATACGAAACAAACTGGTAGTCTGTTTATAGGAAAGTATTTCCTTGGGAAAGAAAAGCGAAGCTCTCCAAAAATAAGTAAACTGCTGTTTCAGGGTTGGGTAGCCAGCTATTTGCTTCTTGTAAAAATGCAGACTGAGAATGTTGAGCTGAAATTTGGCAAGGTTATCACATTTTCACTATGTGTAGTCAGTTCCTGCATCCGGAAATAGAAGCAGCCTTTTGCTTTCAGGAGTGGCCTGGCACCTTCACCTGCACTTTGAATAGAAAAATAGAAGAGTCCTGTTGTTCAGCTCCACCTCTGTACCAGATCTCTGGGATGTTTAGTTCATTTTGCATTGCTCTGAGGAGTGGGAATTATGCCAACCGAGGGCTCCCGTTGCTTCCATAGTAGATGGTGAAGAAATTTTAATAAATGCATTTAATTTATATGACTGTAGATTTTCCTGTAATTCCTACCAACTAACCTGGCTGTGTACTAGGAAAAAAAACCAATCAAAATGTCTGATGTACAAAGCCTGTTACTCATCATACATCGAATGTGAACAAATAAAACTTCCTTTTTCTGCTAAATGATCACAAAACATTCCTAGGATCTTCACAAGCTGTTTGCTTACCATGGTGTGTAATTCTGAGCCCCACTGGAGCCTGCGCTGCATTTGTCATGTGTACTCTTCCATTTGACTTCTGTTTCAGGCATCAGTTTGACGAGACTTTTGACAAGACTTTTCCTTGACAAAGCATCCCGAGATCCTGGAATGCGCTCACAGCTTCTCACGGGCTGTGGCTGTCTGAGGGAAGTTGGTAAAAGGGGGATGTCTTTTCACATGGTTATTGCTCTTCTAAAATCCTTCCACAGAGTGTTGATGTTATTTGGTTTATGAAGTAGCAGTTTGTGCAATTTTATGTTGCCTGGAAAGAAACTATGATTTACTTGATTGAAGCTCCCAAAAGCAGAGAAAGTAAAAGGCATCAGTCTCTCCTGCTGGAAATTTTGCAACTGGGCAAGCTAAAAGCTGATATGCTTTGAGTGTCTGCAAAATGTAGCTACTGCAAAACAGCCCAAATGGTAAAGCATTTTGTATCAGAATAATGCCCTCATTTTAGTCTTTCCTATCTAATTTACAACTAAGTTTTCCCTTGGGAGATCATACAATAAACTCTCCTGGAAACTACTCTGCAAATATGTTGAAGACCAATCAGGTATTACAGTGTAATGTCAAAATTCTTACTGACTTGCTAAACATGTACTCGTCCGTAGCTTTCGTCAGGACAGAGAGATGTTGGCTGTGAAGATTGAGTTGTTACAGAGTGCAGATTTTTGTCTAGGTCCTACTTTTGCTCAGCATAAACAGTTTAGGATTTACTGTGTGCGCTCAGCCAGCCTGGGCACCTGAAAGTTTAGGCAGACACTTCTAAGCAGATACACAAGTGAAAGAATTATCTTTTAGACTGAAACTTTTGGAAAGACACTCAGATGCTGATGTAAGCCTGCTCAGTTTCTCTGTTCAGATGATATTTTTAATGGAAAACTAGGCATAGACATAAGGGGCAAGCTGACACCTGAGCTTCAGTCGAACTCGGTCAGCAGGAGGAATACTTGGGTACATCTTTAGAAACTGTATTTCAAAATTTGAAAGCAGAAGGATTGGGTGGTTTTGGTCCTTTTATTTACCTGTTTTTCTATTTAATGTTCACATTCCCACATTATTGTGTTAATTGGTTTATTATTATTTTGTTTTTCAAGACCCACATTGTCTTCCCAGCAATACTTTAGAAAATGAATCAAGCTATGCATTTCAAAGGCTCCCTGTGTTTTTGTCCATCACCTTCCTTTCCAAATGCCAGATTTGGGCACTGATCTGCAATTTTAAGGTTTCTAGACTGTCATTTGCTTTGCCTCCAAGCCCTCCCTAGACCCTACTGTAATGTACATTAGCTTACACACAGCCTAACTTACCTCATATATGCAACAGTGTGATTCGTACATCAAACTCCACAAATAAAAAACTGCGCAGCTAATCCTACTATTCTAATGTACGAAAATTCCCACTCTTGGAATAACGAAATGTAAAGACCTGCCGTTCAGAAAACAAAACTTTAGTTCAACAACTCCCGAGGCGGGTTCTATAAATTATGTAGCAAGATCTTAATTTACAAATTTTCCACCACCTTAACAAAAGATGCATCTAACTGACTGCTGCTTCAGAGTTGAGGCAATTGAATGCTGTGTTCAATCCACTGGGCTGCTGCTCAGGATATTATTAATGTTTTGGTTTTTTATTTTTATTATTACCAAAGAAGGCTAGAAGTCTGTGAGGACAAGAGTATGAGTTAAAGTTCCTACCAGCTGTCTTAAATAACTGAATCACATTTTGATTCTGCGGCAGTGCAAGGCTCCTCACGTACAGCCCTTGACAAAATCACATCCAGGCCCTTCCTTTGCTTTTAAAACGTCTTAAAGCAAACTGAAGGACTACCAGAAATTCTCCTTTCCTTCAGTAACCAATTTGAATATAACCTGTAGTGTTTTGGACAATAAATTCTCTGCAGCTGCCAAGGCAGTTCTAGTTAGGATACACAGCTTCTGGATCAGGCAGTAGAAAAATGTCTTCTACAAGCTGTGTTCTGATATTGATCAGTGTGCTCAAACTTGAGGGATTTTTATTGAAGCTTGTACAGAGTACCTGAAAAACCACTGATGCTCAGGAGGGCTTAACATCACAATTTCACAAGTGTTGACGTAATTAAAGGATGCACAGCGTGGCAGGAGACGAGAGGAGCTTGTTGTGGAACAAAATTCCACACGTGCACGCTGTGTTAGCTTTGAAGTCTCTGAATGCAGTGTTCTCTCAGACATGAGAAATGTCAGTATGCACTACATGTTTCTCGTGGTTATGGATGGGGATTTGGGGGAAGCTGGCAACAGCCATGCGCCTGAATCCCATAAATAAGTCTGCTGAACTCCTTTGAAAATCTCAGTTTATCGTGTCATTAAAAATTCATAACCCTGAATGAGCAATGCATGGAACAGCTAATTGAGCGCCATAAATTGCAATAGGCTTGCTATTTCCACATTTTGGATATTAGTGTTTCCCTTAGAGTTAGAATTGCAAGTGCTATAGCTGTTTAGAGGCCACTTTGTAGTTATTCAGTAAACATTAATTTTTTAATTATGACAATGACAGGTGTATTGCATTGCATGGATGAAAATGTATGAACAAATAATGAAAATTAATTGGTGGCTACCAGCCCACTCACAAACATGCTTGATTGAGTTTTGTGAAGGTGGATATTGCGATTGCCTTGAAAACTTACTTAAAGTTAAGCAAGTGTTGACTTTGCTGTATTGTGGGTGGGTTTTTTTTTCTCATATTAAAAATTTATTTCCTCGGGAAAAAGTTTTGGCCAATTGGATGTTGGGCAGTTCTCACCAGATATAAATGCGTACCTTTTAATTGATCAAAAAGCAAAACGTGAAATGCTCTGTTCAAGTCGACTTGAGACGTCAAGCTTCCGAAGGAGGTGACGCGGTGGTGACTATTCACGTTCACTATTGTAATCGTGACTTTGCCGCTGTTGACCTTTGTTAGGGAGGAAAGAAGGGTGATGCACTCAGGAAATGTTTTCCCTTTGTATCACTTAAAATCTGACTTTATTAGGATTTAATGTAGTGGTGACAAAGCCCCCAGTTCATGATGGAGGGTCGGTGCAGCTCCTTGGATCTGAGTCAGGAGACGTCTGTTATCTGCTAGCAGCTGAGCCACGCCAGGAGCCGTGCTGCTGCCTCGTGAAATGGATATCCCCTGAAAATAGAAATTACTGTATTTGCAGCAGATGGGACGAAAAGCTTCCACTCGCCTCATTCCCTATGTGTATTTAAAGTTCTTTGCCCTTTCTCTACCCCTTCTTGTGGTGGAAGAAGGAAAAAACCCTTCCTTGTGGAAACTCCTGTCCCTCCACAAGCTTTTCCCGGTAGCTGCCTTTCTTTGTAACCCTGACATGGCACCCTCACTGCCCGTGGGCACCAGAGCACCTCTGTCTCTCTGCAAAACAGTGATAAAAAACCGAAGGCTTTTGTCTTTGTCTCTCACATAAATATGTTGAATATATATGCTATATTTTTGAATGGCTGTGAATTAAACACACTTGTTCTTTGGGTGATCCTCATCTCCTGCAGTCGTGTTTACTTGTGCTTTCAAGTGAGTTTGAAGTAGATCAAACTCTTTGTAGCTTGTACGCAAAAGGGGAAAATTACCCTAAAAGATAATTAATTGTCTGGGGTCCCGAAAGCATGAACTGAACCACTGTGGCAGGTTTCCATTGCCCTGATGCCATGCCAGGGACGTGGATCCGGTCAGCTGAGGCAGAAGGGCTTTACCAGATCAGGTTCAGCAATTGGATAAATAACATTTCTGCAGCTAAAATCAAACCCACAAGACAGCTCTCCTTGGTGCCCCCGCCACAGCCCAGCCTTCCCGATGGAAGTTAAGAAGGCTTAGTAGTGTTTATGAGAAACACTGGCTTCCCTAATCATTCATTGATCTGTTGTTCTCGGCAGAACGGTGAAGTTTTCGCTGTTATTTTGCTCCACTTCACTCAGATTCGCTTGATTCGAACCGAGGGATGATTTAAGGTGGAACAGTCTTGCCGTTTCCTCCCAGCTGACAGGATAGTTCTGGCTTTGCTGTTGGGAGCTTCGTGCTCAGCCAATATTACCTGTAACCGAGGGGACGGGCTGTCGTTCTTAGGGTTCATCACGTGAAAAAGAACCTCCGAAAACAACCGTTTCGGTGTCGTTCTGGGGCCCGGTTTCTCCCGCCGCTCTCCGTGGGACTGACGGCGCCGCCTGAGGGGGAGCAGCGGCCGCCATCTTGGGACGGCGCCTCCGCTGGGCCGGTTCTCACCTCGGGGTAACTGTTTTTAGGTCTAAGAACAAAAAAATGGCTGTGTTTGGCCTGGTAGAGGCTGTTAGAAGACCTTTTTACAGGCTGCCATGCCAAGGCTCCGCTTTCTAGGGTGCAGAACAGTGCTGGACCCAGGGATAGCAAACCGTGGAGCGCAAGTACTCGGCCCCTGTCCGAAAAGGGAGATACAGAGCGTTTCTCTGGTAAATATATCAGACTTGAACCCTGCGGTTTGGTGTGGTTTTAAAGCAGCTCATTAGCCTTTAGATTAATACTTTTATTCCCCACACTCCTTTTTTTTTTTTCCTGCTGGAAGCTCGTCCTTTCTTATCCAGGGGCTGATGCTCAGGCTCGGCTGGAGGAGCGATCACCTGTGGCTCTTGGATCCTCAGAGGTGCCTCCTCACCTGCTTTCACACTGTCAGGTGTCTGCTTGGAGGACTCGATGTCCCTTTTCCCTTTGGGACAGGGAGCCTGTGAGGTGCTGCCTTTTCCTCCTTCAGATCTGTACGTTCATTCCCACTGCCCTATCCACCTTTGGGGAGCCCAGATACGTTTGCCAAAGCATCAGGAGTGCTGTGGGAGTCTGAGCCAGTTGCTGCCTCACTGGATGGCTTCTTCATTTAACAGGTCACATCTCAGGAGCTGGAACGATGACAAGGAGAGGGGAGATCACACCGGCCTGGAATTCCCGGTCAAAACAATGCTGTAATGGGGCTAGGGGGCAAGCCCACAAAATCACAGTGCTTTGGAGGTTTACAGAGTTCATTTGGTTTTCCTCATGGAAAATTTTTAGCTTTAAGTCTGTTGATGATTAATTGCCTCTTTCTGTTCCAGCTGTAGATGATGGGAATAAAATGCAGGTTATCTGCATCCTTGTCTCCCTTTTTTTTTTCCTCTTTTCTAAGGGGCAGACTCAGGCGTAATGTGGTTTTGCAAGAGCCTCCAGCCCTAGCAGGAGAATCAGACTGGGAGGTGACACTGAAGCTACCACTGCTGTGAGTCAGTCCACCTTCTTAGAACTCAGATTAATGCTGCAGCCAAAACAGCTCAAACAGAGCATTGGGATACCTGAATTCAGGATACCTGAAGAGGAAAGCCTTCAGCCTTGCGTACAAAAGGATGAGAGGGGGGTTCACATCATGTCTACCCTTGGCGCAAGTTGCAGGGGAGGAGATCAGGCTGGCTCATCCCGTCTGGCGTGAGGATTTGTGAGTCAGCATGGAAGCCAACAGGCATCTTTGCAGGGCTTGGAGTGAGCTCCAAGTGGGCAGGTGTCCATTTTCAGTAAGAATCATATCAAAACTGGCAGTGACTGTGTTAGCCAGGAGTGGCCAAAACCTGAGATGCCTGCTGCACTCCCTGTATGCTTTTTTCAGGCTGGACCAGTCAGCAAACACACCAACCTGCAAAACAGGATATCACTCTGCATTTTTCATTCATATTTGAATTTAAAACCAAAATTAAACCCTAACTTAATATACCAGACTACCAGATTTGGTCAGGTTTTTATGTTCTAGTAAATTGGACCACCCCTGGTTTATTTTCATGATTTTGTTTTGCAAGGATGAACACGACAGTTTATCCAGCAAGTAAATAGGTGTTACAAAATGATGGAAGCCATGGGACTGGAAGGGGTGCTCTGCTTTGTCAAAGTATGTGCCATAATTTGTTATTTCAGCTGGATAAACCAAACCAGGTGCAGGGCTTTTTAGGCAGTTCACAATTATCAACAGCAAAACTTTGTCATTTTCTCTGCTTTTTCTCTTCTTTTCTTTCTCTTCTTTTTCTTTTTTAAGTTGGAATGAAGATTTGCTGCTCTGTATGTGTCATTTCTGTACTGTGCTGAATTAGGGCTCTTTCAGGTGGACTTGCTGTTTGGCAGTAAATAAGACATATCCTAAAAATAGAAAGCGTGGTTATAAGTGACAACAATTGGCAGGGAGGACTTGCTCAGATGCAGTTTTGGAACTGCTTTTAAATTTTTTTCCACTCAATTCCAAGTTAAACATCTATTTAAATTAATTAGAGCAATCATAGTATTCCTAGAATATCAGTGCAGAAATTGAAGCCATGAGTATAATTTAAATGTTTCCTGAATTCTGAAGAGAGGCTAAAAAAAGTCAGCCTAAGGAAATTTTTGCATATGATGAAAAACAAATTCCTGACCAAACTGGCTAAGCTGAAATATCTGAAGGCGAAGAGCTATCATGAAAGTGCTGGAGAGCTTCTGATTGTAATGGAATCAGTGTCCCAGGGTATAATGCAGCTCTATATTTAATACTGAACTACTGAACCATACTTCTAAAGCTAGCTCTACTCACTGGGCTCTCATCAGAGTCCTGTAATGACACTGGGCTCTGTTTAGATGGCAAGTCTGGAAATAGCTCCAGAGCTATTTCAGCAGCTTCAGCTGAGTACAGGTGTTTGACTTTGGAAGGACAACTAGTACTAGATTTTGTGGCATAGAAATCATTCCTTAGTTATACTGTCACATGTGTTAATCGTATTACAGACCTTTGATAAGCCTAATTAAAAGGCTCTGGCACACTTAAATCTGAAATCATGACAAAGTGCTGAACCAGCAAAGCGAAATCCTTTATTAATGATACATACACGACACATTTAATTCGATGCCTGCTGTTGCTTGTTGGGTTGTTTTTATTACAGTATTGACTGGAGTCCCCATCATGTTTGTTATAGTCTGTGCATGTTACTCAAAGCAGAGTTTTTCTTTCAGTATTTTGTTTAAGGTATCGACTTTGCCAAAGGGAAGGAAAAAGTGCGTACAGCCACTTAAGCACACAAGTAGTGATATCAATTTCTGTCCATTAAATATGCATAGGCACATAAATATCCACATATACAGTGGTTGCAGGCTGTTGCAGGCATGGGATTAGGTGAGCTTTGAAAAACATATCAACGTGGAGGTCCTGTTTTTGGGAGCAGCTCTGGGCAGGAGCATTCCCCCAGCATGTGTCAAGTCCTGCTAAGGACGGTGGGGTCTGTGTGAGTGTTGAAATGCCACTTTTCAAAGGCATTTGCATGTTTCTAGGCCATGTATTTCAGTTCCTTAGAGCGGAAACTTTATTTCTCCAGGAGCATACTTTTCTTGTTTGGGATGAGTTTGTGTGGGGTTTTTTGTTTGTTTTGTTTTGGTTGTGTCTTTTTTTTTTATATATAATCACATCTTAGTTGTGTTAATCTTTTGGACTTTCAAAAAGTATTTCTCGTTAATGGGGTTTGGGATCTTTTTTCTCTTTGCAACCCTGACAGTCAATTGCTGAGTATGAGCAGGAGGGCTATTGAGCAGTTCATCTAAAGGCAGCAAAGATTTTAGCCAGCCCAAAGATGCAGCAATGATTTTGCTAAAAAGGTTTGGATAGCAGTTTTGATCAAAGACTGGTGTATAGTTCCGGCGCTTAAAAATGAAACTTTGAGATTAATCTTTGAAAATACTCAGTGATCAATTCCACTTACAAGTACAAAAACGTGCGTTAATACATCTGTGCTTAGTCTTGACTCTTCTGAACCTGTCCCCCATCTACCATCGTTCCTGTTCGACAGTGAGCTCTACCAGAGGCGTCTTCCATGTGGTGTCCCTTCAGTGCCACCCTGAAATATGCTGTACAGCACAGAGTTACTTGCAAACAGACAATCTCATCTGAACTATGGCATTTCCCCAGTGGATTTTGCTCATGTACTGCAGAGGCCTTTGACCTACTCTCTGCTTCGAGTTGTGCAGAGTCACCCTTTTGTGAATCTTTAATACCTCACAGTGAATTTCTACTCAAGTTTTACTAGACTGAGAAAAAGGAGTACCTCTTTATTTTCTGCATTTCCAACAATTATTTCTAATAAACTCACTAAAATTGAAACAGAAAGGTGCTTGAAATCATAAGCTGAAAACGAATTTGTTTTCCAAAAGTGGTTTATTTGGTTTTTTGTTTTCTTTGGATAGCAGCATCTCATACTAAAGCATCCACTGTATGGGAAACTCAGGACAGTTAAAAATGGACCATATCTAATGTGATTGTTTTGTTTCTGCCTTTCAGTCTATCCGAGAAGTGACAGGCTATGTTTTGGTGGCTTTGAACCAGTTTGAATACCTGCCACTGGAGAACCTGCGCATCGTCCGTGGGACCAAACTCTACGAAGAGCGCTATGCTTTGGCAATATTCCTCAACTACAGAAAGGATGGTAACTTTGGACTCAGGGAACTTGGACTGAAGAACTTGACCGGTAAGGGAAACTTGTAAATGTGATGGATTAGATGCAAGAAAAAAAAAAAAAAAGGGCATTTCTTGAGTATTTACTTCCAATCCCTCAGTCACTTGCATTCTGCAGGTAATAGAGGCACCACGAGAGGCTGACATTTGTGCGAGAGTTTCGTCAGTACTTCATTCTTTTTTTTTTGTTTATGAACAAGCTTTTCTCAATACTGGTCAAAGACTGTGCTTGGAAGCAATGCCAAGAGCGTATTTGAAACAAAAATAATTGTTGACAGCGGAGGGGAAATTTTTTTTCTGAGTTTTCATATCGTGAGCACGTTGGTTTCCTTGTAATCCTGGATTATGGCACATGTGTTGCTTCAGGTGTAGGGTATTTTCTGCCAAGTTGTGTTAGTTTTGACATCCCCTGAGCCTCTTCTCTTGCTGCTGTCTGTCACCAATTGTGCTGCACAGGGCTGTTGGGGAAAAAGTAGGGGGTGAGAGAGAGTGACTGTATCTTTTGAGTTTTTAATTTTAGAACGCCCTTTTCTAAGCAAAAATAGTGCATTACATATAGTGAAAAAAATGCTTGTTTTCGTGAGCCAGAAACGTAAGCAAAGTCCATGGGTTTATGTTCATCTGTAAATTCATGGCTGGATCATGTTGAGGGGTAGATCAACACTTCATTTCTCCCATCTGAGGATCTACAGTTAGTGGGTTTGGAGATTAAAACTTGGCTACATATCACTGGACTGTAACTCAATAAAGAGTAGGCAGAGGTAAACTCCTTTTATGGAATTCACTGGAAGTATTTAATTTACATCTAGTTCCTCATCACCTATTATAATTTCTAGCCTAAGCTTTGGTGATTGTGAAATGGCCTTATTCCTGCTAGCGGCTAAAAGCTTTCTGAAAATCACTGAACTGAACTGGATATGAAGATTGAACCTCAGTACAGAGAGGTGGGAATGTTCTGAACTCTATTCAGGCACCCTTCTCTCTGTGCTTTTTTTTGTGTCTCAGTGTTCAGAGTGACATGCAAGGCATGCTCAGAAATCCCCAATCGAGCCTCACCAGGCTGTACAGCCAGGCCTTCAAAAACAGGAGGGAAAAGGAGGCCTGAAATACTTTACAAGATAAACCAGTTTTGGCTGACTCTTTCTGATCAGACTCTTTCTTCTGGTCAAATTTTTAACAATTTTCTCTTATGAGATCATCATGCCAATAGCAGAGTGCTTCCCAAAGGTCTCTAAATCTCTGCCATCTACTGCTCTTCTCTCTGGCCATCATAACCTAATTTTCTTCTCTTTTGTTTCCTTATTTCTTCCCACCTCTCTGATTTAGGGAGTTCATTGTACCTGTCTAAGCCTTCACATAATACAGAGCCATAGCATTTGGAAATAATAGTTTTATCTCTTTCTTTGTATATGTTTCCTGGTCTGTGAGTTTCAGAAATGCTTTGTAAAGGACACTGAAGCTGGGTGAAACTGAGATAGAGAGGTGAGAGCAAGGCCAGAAAATGGCTGGAAGTGTTTCTTTTTGGGTCCGAGGCTGTTCTGCCAGGAGGAAAGGATTGTACTCTTAAAGCTCATTTAACCATGGCTTTGCTGCTCAGTAAGGTAAAAAAACTAAATTTGTAGGCTTCTGCTCAGGATTTTCTTCTTAAGCCAACTTCCTTGTGCTCAAACACAGTGCCTGAGATTCCAGAGATGCTCTCTGGACGCTGCTGTGGTGTGATAAACACAGGCTAAAACTGCCCCGCAAATAGTTTCATTTTCTTTCTAAGTCTCCTAAGAAAACCTGCCTTAGTTCAGCCCCCGAATCCCTCCTAACATGAGATCATCACAGACACTTCATCTGATTTAGGTGTTTAGAAAGGTCTCTGATGGGATTATTTGGCTCAAAATGTATTGTTGTCTCTTGGAGGAAAAGTGCTTTAATAACATTAACTTGTCTCTCAGGAGCACTTCAAATAGCTTCTGGGTGCTGAATATCAGCCAGTGTGTGCTTCAAAATACTCAGTGTTTTTTAGATAGCACGTGCCAGGGCCTCATGAGTCCCTTCAGCAGCTGTTTGTTGACCATTTCTGTACGCTGGTTAACACGCACCTGGCTGTTTAAACCCATAACCTGCCTCTTGATGCACATGCCCTTCCTGGAGCACGGTCATCCTTACTTTATTTTCATAACACGTCCTTAGCATCAGTAGCTGGATAAAAATAACTGGTGGCTGTGGGAGTTGGTGGTGTTGCAAGGCTGTGATAGTTCAGCTGTGTCTGAACCTATTCTGTGTCTTCCCACGGCTCTGTGTTTACGTCAGAAACCACCCGGGAGTTATTAAACTGGAGAAGCAGCAGCCCTCGTGAGCTTGAGTCCTTCAAGTCCACTGGAGATTTCAAGAGGCTGTCTTTGAATGATCTATCTCTTCCACCTGAGTAAAATATAAACATGACTCTTGTCTTGTATGTGAAGAATTTTCATTCCAGTGCTTATGCCTTGTTCACAGAAGTCTGGGAAGTTCTGTTCTTATTTGTGCAATGCAGGATGATGGGTTCCTGAGGGTATTTCTGCCCACTGCTGCACAGTATAAAAACACCAGCACTACTCCTTGTGTTAAATAAATGAGGAAGCTGCTTTCACCTGCAGATTCTCCTCCTCAGCCTTCACCACAGGCAGTGTTTCAGCTTCCTGTGCTGTACCATTGCAGTATTTTCAGCGTGTTGTTAACAGCTGTGTTTTTATTACTAGATATGTCTATCAAGTTTTCATCTTTAAATGTAACTTTAAATGCTTGAATTTCCTCCCTTGTACTATAAAAAAAATGACAGCTGTGAAGGCAGTAAGTTTTATCTCACACAGAAAACATGATCCAATTTTCACTTATAATGTCTGTCAAAACACAAGAGAGTTTTGTTTGTATAGCTCAGGCCAGGACCACATCCTAAAATTTATGTGACACCTGCAAAAAATCTTAGCTATAAAATCCTTTTCTCACTTGTTATAAAAACATAGTCAGTGGTTCCACAAACATGTCAAAACCAAACTGACATTGGATTAATGAAGTGGCTGCTGCCATCTCAGCTGGACTCATCTCAGTTTGCAGATTCACCTGCCAAGTAGCCTTACAGTAAAAAAGGAAGGTTTGACGTACTGAACATATTCCTCAGCCTGAGATGAGCAGAACAACTGATGCTGAGGAAGAAGGTTATGGCACCTTCTTCCAGCCATGGCCTGGGAGCTGGTGCAAATCATACCTGTCTTCCCCAGCTAGCCAGGCAGTCAACCTTAACTTGGCCAGTGAAAGGGCATAATCATTTTTCACACTTGGAGCACTCCAAATGCAGAGAATACCTGATGGCTGCATTTCATTATGGCATTTATCTTTGTGAGTGAGGAAAGAGGGATAACTCACAAGTTCTGAAAGCACTTACGAAGTATCCCGTATTTTCCTCTATGTGAAGATGTGTAAGAGATTTACAGCAAATTATGTACGTTCGAGGAGCGATAACCTTATCTTCCCCCTTGGTCTTGGGGACAGAGGCTCCCCTGTGTCTGCCTGTACAACCCTTGGGTTCCTTGAATACATTAGATTGAAATGGACTTAGTAATGCTTAGTTCAGTAATGCAAAAACAAGGCGGAAAAATCTTTAGGATTTTGTTTGTTTGTTTGTTTGTTTTTTCTTTTGCAAGAGTGCAGATGAATGGTAAATTAACATAACTGAGGTTCAAGTGACAAATGGATATTGTGTCTTAAAAGATTTGGTCAGTGATAGCCAAAGAAAGGAAATCTACTTTTATGGGCAGGAGAACCGTAGGCAAAGGATCTTCTTCACTGGGTGTAGAAAGTGATCCATTGTAAATTTTCCCATCAACAGATTTCTTTAATTGGTTGGAATTTTTTTAAAAAATTTATTAAATAATTTTTAAAAAAATTTTTCTTCAAAGCAAACTTTTAAAGTTCCATGATTATTCCTATAATGTTTTCAATATTATTTTCCCCTCTCAAGAAATCAAAAATGCTAAAGGGTGCTCTGGAGGGGGAAAGAATGGCATCACTCATGAAAAAGATTGCTTTTCAACCTTTCAGTTGCCAGTTTTTTGGTTTTTTTTTTTCATACCAAGCACTGCTCATTTATTATAATAATATTGCAGCCCAATCAGGGTGAAGGGAAGAGCCTGGGAGGAGTCCAATTTTCTTTCTGTTTGGTTCATTGGGCATTTTTTGGACATAAAATTCTTTTAGAAATCTTACTTAGATACCCACTCAGGACCTGAGCTGGTTTAGCACTGTGTGTACATAATTTTTCGCCGCAGGGATTAAGGCCACCCCCTTTTTATTGCCTTGATCACAAAGTGCTCAGCCTGTGTCAGCAAGACCTTTCCTTGGTCCATGTTGCAGGAGCCACTGCTGAGTTCATGCTGTTCAGAGATGCAAATGCTCATGTGTGACGCCCCAGCCCGAGAAGACGAGGCTGGGGTGTGCTGACTGTGGCACATTTTTTAATCTCTGTGGCTACGTACTAGCAGGATGAGCTGGGAAGAAAGCAATATGTAACTTGCCTCAGGCTCGCTATGCAACAGGTGGGCGAGGCATTGCCTCCTAACCTTGGAGAGGGGTTGCTA
Organism: Pseudotriccus pelzelni; assembly: GCA_035584735.1. Lineage (NCBI taxonomy): Eukaryota > Metazoa > Chordata > Aves > Passeriformes > Tyrannidae > Pseudotriccus > Pseudotriccus pelzelni. Next base: position 2,428,732 of record JAWMRA010000002.1, on the reverse strand, counting down.
GGATACATGGAGGGATGAGGAATTGGTTTAAAATTCCCTGTGGTACCCTCTGCGTGCAGGGCTGCTGCAGGAGTTCTCTGCCCTGTAGAAGCTGCAGTGGCTCTGAGACTGCCCTGGTGTGCCCCTTTCCCTGTATCCTCAGAGCTGCGCTGCCCACGGAGCCGTTTGTGTCCCAGCCGAGCTCTGGGACTAGCCAGCGGCCAGGGGAAAAGGGAGGAACACCTCCTTTCCCGTGTCTGTGCTGAGGACAGAGGCAGGCGCTAGCATGGACTCAGGCTGCTCCCTGCCAGTTGGCATCAGTGCCCGGGAATGCTTCCAGGCACTCCTCAGCTTCCCGCTGCAGATGTGGCCCAGAGGAATCCCAGATAAGGGACCTGCAGGCTGAGGAGTGGCTGCCCCCAGCTAGCAGAAAATTGCTCACAGGTGTTATCAAGGCAAAAAGGTTTATTTCTGTATACAGCCAGAAAGAAATACTGATTTGGAGCCCTGTGAGATTTATACTTATGAGTTTATTATGTCCAGTAACAAAGGTGGGACAACCGTCTTTAAATTTCAGCAAGGCTCGAATATTGTAGTCACTTTAAGGGATTTGGATATGCTTTTGTCCTGCTAAATGGCATAAGTAATGTCTGTGATTCTTTGCAACTTGTTGATTAACAATTTATGCTCAGTTTTCTTTATTTCAGAGCGCTTTGCTGTTTTCAAATCTGTCTCTAGTGTTACAAATGTGCAACTTTGTTTGGAACGATTATGGCAAAGAATTAAGCAAAAAGCTCATCAGAATACTGTTATGTTGGTAAAAGGTTTTGGTTGGAAATACGAAGGACCCACTATAAAGGTGTTTGCTGGTGTTCCACTTCCCCCCAGTATTTTCACATGAACTAGGAATCACCTATATAGCAAATGGTCTAAACCAGTTTATTGAAAGCAATACACAGAATTATTGATGTGAGTTTCCAATGTCATGCAGCAGAATAACTTCATGTCACACAGCTTCTCCTGCAACAAAACAAGACTTAAAGTCATGGGGACAAGAAACCAGGCCAAATCCTTAGCTGGTATAAATTGACTTTCTTGCTTTGACTTCATAATGAACTGAAATTTAAATTGCCCTTTCCTTTCTTCAGTGGATAATTTAATTCATGCTTTAATTTATAAGTTAACTAGTGCCTAACACCCACTTAAGCCCTTTTAAGGATGTTGTGTTCAGGGTGATCTGTCAGGATTAATGCCAGCTAATGATAGCTGACTCAAGGCATGTCTACACCAAGCAGCCGAGCTCTGTACAGGGATCCTTCAGCCACCATCCAGCCTAGCTAGCTTTGGAAATAGTGTTACCCACACCACTTGGGCCCTGTGCCTGGGCAAAATAACCTGGCGAGGTGGATGCAGATCGCTGCTGTCTTAACTACAGTCTCTGCAAAGAGAAGCGTGTTGTTCTGGGCTTGCAGGCTGTGAATTATGTGGCTGCTGGGCAAGGAAGGGTATGCTGGTAAAGACTAGGGTCTAGAGTAGATAGAGGAAATCCTTCCTAGCCCTGTGGTAATGTACACATCTGCTGCTTTATTTTGTGAATCATCCCACTTGTAAAACCGAGCCGATAATGCTTGCCTGCTTTAATTAGACTAATTTTACAAGTGTTGTTGAAAGTCCTGTTCAGAGAGGATCTCGTGTGATGTGGAATTCAACTTTTAACACTGACAAATGTGAGTTTAAATGTCGTTATAAAATGCATCCAGATATGTTCCCATTGTTACCTGATAATGCCATTTAAAACAATAATGTCATTCATGCTCTTTTCCCATGGCAGTTTCTCTTTTTCACCACTCTGCAGTAGTTCTGTCTATCTGTGCGTTTTTCAATTATGAAGCAAGAAATTCTCTGTGTTCTAGAGGTGTAAAACACCCTTTAACTGTTTAGAAATGTGGGCAATCAAGATAAATCCAGTAGTACTGACGCCTTCTGGTAATGGAGTAGCTTTGCCTCACTTCCCTGACTCAAGAGCTTTAGCAGCACAGGGATTTTTCTGGCCACATGCTTTGCAGGGAGTTAAACATCTGAACAGAGTAATCCCTCCATTTCAATCACACGGGTCAGGAATGGGTGACATTTCAAAACATCCAACTTTGGCAGACAGATCTGTGTTGAGCTACACTGTAACTTAAATAAAATGCAGTAAGTGTTACAGTCAGGAGGATCGTACAGTTTATAGCAACAGCACTAGTGGGAAAATATATCTTGGCTCCTCGCCTGCTTGGGAAAGAAAGAAGAGTGAGCTACAAGAGTTGGATTCCCCAGCCCGGGCCAAGTCTTGTCTGGGTGTTTTAGAAATTAAAATCCTTCGTACTCCACTGGTATATCTTCTTCAGTTCAGATGAATGAAAGAAGTGTTACTTTCAGTGTTTGTGTGGGGTGGGGCTTTTTTAATTTTTTTTTGCCCCCTGCTTCTCTCTACAGTCTTCTGAACTCATTGATTTTCTTATTTCCTTCTGACAGGCTACAGCTGACAAGGAATTTAGTGCTTTTGTGCAGTAATTAAAGTCTTGTGTTACATGGGGAATGCAATCTATCAGCACTCCTTGGCAAAAGGCAAATTACTGAGCAAGACAGTCCAGTTGCCACTATCTGCAGTGTGGACATGAGCTGTGGGCCTCTGCTGGGGCAGAGGGACCAGCCTCCAACAGTGTGGGGCTGCTGACATCTAGGGCTCAAAGTGGCATCCCACTCGGGGAATCAGGTGTCAAGCTCAGTGCCTTCATGTAAAGCTCAGCAGAGGAATCTCAGTGGCATTGCACGTAGGTCTGGAGGGCAGTATATGGCTACAAGCCAGTATATGCTTACAGACATGGTTTTAAACACAAATCCAAGAGTGAGCTCCTTATCCCAGCTTTTCTTGCCAGCCTATAGAAATTATGAGTTGGGGTTTAGGGCACCAGTCGTTGCAAACGCAGAAGTGCCGTTGAGTTCAAAGAAGGCTGGTTTACAGAGTGGAAATAATTGATGTTCCTAGGATATTTTCATGCCTGTTCATTTTCATGTCCTTTGCTGCAGAGAGAAATTCCCTAGAAACCCTGTATGGAGGGACTTGACAGGCAGTGAACCAAAAGCTTTCATTTGCTCCATGTAGCTCCAGAAAAACCCCTACAGACAGAGGAGGCAGAGCAGCCCCCCCTCAAACGCTGGGCACAGGGGTGAGTGTCATGTAGGCTTCACTGCCTGCAGGCTGACAGAGGCAAGTGCTCCCACCTTCCGCTTGGCCAGCTCCATCCCAGCCTGCTTGTTCCTTGCCTGCACATGAACCTGTTTCTTGCTGTGTCACAAAGTCTCAGCTTGGCCAGTCTGGGAACTGATCTCATCAATACTATGTAGGGTAGTGGCAACTTGAGTGGGTCTGCAGCAGCCTTGAGATGTGCGGCAGTGCAGGGCCAACAGGTCACCAAGAGATTATCTGAAACTGAGTTTGATCACACAGGTTTTGTCCGCTGGGACGTGAAGGGAAATGCTGCTGTTACGAGGATTGTATTTTGTGTTAGTGTATGAAAGGAGTTCCAACAGATTGAACCCATCTGCAGTGCTATGCTGGCAGATCCTGCCTGCAGTTTCCAGGGTGAGGAAATCTCTTGTTAGCTTCTGAATTGGCACACAGATAACAGCAGTCCCTGATGGGGAGCAAGGAGTTTCCTGTCAGGAGCTTTCTTTATGTGAGTGGGCCAAGTGAAAGGGACTGACAATTACAACTGTCTCCAGAGACCCTTTCTGCCCTGTCTTGTTTGCTGCCCTCTCCCTGCCCCCCGGGAGTGGACACTGCCTGGGATGCATCCAAGGGCAGCAGTTCCAGGCAGCTGGGTATGCTGTGTTTGTGAGGGTGCCTTGTAAACGCTGAAACACACAGGCACCTGCACTGCATCTCTGCAAAGCCACCGAGGCAAAGCAGAGGTGGGCAGGGCAAGGTAAGGTTGAGGGGAACATAAAAATAGAAATGCAGCCCTGTAGAAGGGGAATCACCACGTGAGCAGAGGTAAGAAAGTGGGAAGCACTCAAGCATGTGCCCCGCAACTAACAGCGGAGCAGAAGCACTCACCTGGACGCTACCTGCATTAAGATGAAGGAGCAGACAGGCTGCTCAGGACTGTGTCTGATACAGACCTGCTGCAGTTCTCTGGGACTCCAGACTTCCCGTCAGCCTCACCTGGATTCAACCATGTAAAATGAGCTGTGATTGGTCTGAAGTGCCAGTGTGAGGTAATCATAGCGGGACACAGGTAATGCCTGTGGACAGGAGCTGTCTGCGGGCTGTAGGAGCCTTTTCTGCATCACTCGGAATGTGCCTGCAGGCGTGGAGTGGGGGAACAAAGGTATCAGATGAGGAGAACATGCTGGAGGCCTTTTTCTTTGATGTTTGGAAATCGCTCAAGGGGCTGTCTTCTCTGAAACCCCTTTGCTTTGCCTTTTTTTCTTTTCTTTTTTTTTTTTTTTTCTCCTTGGTGAAACTTTCATAGACGTACTCTCTTTAAGGCTTAGAAGTGAGAGCACATCCATCCATCCAGTCGTTGTACGAACGCTGTGCTCACGTTGGAGTTCCTCCGGGAGCTGACTTCTGCTTCTGCCAGTCAAAAATAGCAGAGCCACGTGCTTTGGGTTTGAAACTGCTGCGACTCTTGACATGGGGGGCGCAGAAGGAAGGGCAGCTTCAAAAATATCTCTGTCTCTGATGCCAGAGAGAAGAGAATGTTGTGTTGTTTTGTGGGGTTTCTGGTGGGATTTTTTTGGCTTTGTTGTTGTTGCGTGTTTTTTGGGGGTGGTTGTGTGTGTTTTGGGGTTTTTGGCCCCCCCCCCTTTTTTTTTTGTCCTGCTGTTTTTTAACTGGCATGGGGATTGTAGGGTCAGTCACTTTCCAAAATGGCTATGGGTGTATGTACCTGAGGGCAGGATGCAGAGGTTGAGTCCGCGTGTAGAGGTTCAAGATGTTCTTTCCAAGACTACTGCTCATCTGCTCCAACGTCCTGGGTGTAGACTTCCACTAGACTTCAGTTAGTGGAAGACTCTCAAGAACTTTTTTAAAATTGAAAAATGTCTGACAGAGAAGCTTTCTGTGAGAAAGAAATAGTTTTTGGAAAACAAGGTTGCAAAGTGCTGAAAGTGACAGGCATCACCTTTTATTTAAAAACGAAAAGGTACGGCTTATGACTTTTAGCACCTTTTCTTGCTTTCTTCTATAAATTAACTTACTTTGATTTGTTTGGTTGAAAATGTAACTTGTGTTAATTGAACAATAATAAATGACCCCGGTTTAGGCTGAATTTTCTTTTCCATTGTGGAAGAAGCCCAAATCAAGAGGTATAAGGTGTGTTTTGGGGGACCTGGACATTGACTGGCATTGGCAGGACATCTAAAGTCTGGAATATCTGTAGCGTTGGTGCACCCTGACAGTCTCACCAGGACTGAATTTTGTTCTCAGATGGTGATACCACGCTCCCTAATTTATTTATTTTTTCTTCCCCGCCTTCTCCAGAAGGAAGCACACTGCTGGCGCTTCTTACATGCTGTGACTCTTGGGGATGGTCCTGTGCAGAGCTAAGAGCTGGACTTGATGATCCTTGTGGGTCCCTTCAAACTCAGCAGATTTTGTGATCAAAGCACTGTTTGTTTATTTCTTTAACTGGAAGCATATGCTTCTCTCTCAGTCAGATGTCAAAGCCCCCTTAGCAAGGGTTGCCCGTGGCTGATGTTTGCTGTGCTGGGGGAAGAGCAAAGGCAGTTGAAGGTGGAAGGGATCATTTTTCTGAATCCTTCAAGTACAACGTGAACTGGATGGATCAGGACTTTTGTATTTTTTTTTTTTTTTCATTTTTCTTTGCCGACACAGGGCATGTAGAAGTTCTGAAATGATGCTGTTGTGGCCTTGTGGCTGTGGTTTTCTTTGCTCCTGCTGAGTAAACTATTACTTGTGGTAGCCGTGCTTCAGATGGTCACTCTCATGTGCTGCTGTCAGGTGAAGGTGGCAGTCGTGAAATGCTTCAGCAATGGCTGCACTCAGAGGCGCTTTGCTTTAGAGAGTGCTGAACTTTAACTGAGACTTGATGTCTTAAAAGCAGGCACCGAGCTAAAATATGCATAGGGTGAGGTTGCAGGGGCAGCATCCTCCTCTTTGTGTGTCAAAGAAGAGCTGAGAGGGATATTTTAATAGCTGTGAATGCATAACAGGTTAATCCCCTGGGCTGTGCAGTTAGCCCCTTGTGAGTTCAGTAAATCTCAACGCAGCCCCCATTTCATCCAGGAGTAAGACTTCTAGATGTTCAGAGCTGAGTGGGTTTGATTTAATATTCAGAAGCATTCAGCTTCCCAAATAAAGATAATAGTTTTGCTAGTTGAGAGATTTATTAATATGTTAACACGGCCTTAGTTTTAGCCTTTTATTCCTCCCTTTCTAAAGAAATGTTTTGCCACAAACCAGCCTTGAAGTTTGGAAAAGTAATCAAAGCTCTGCTGAGCAAATTTGATGATACTGATGGCTGAATGAGTTGTGACCTCTTCTGACCTCATTCTGCTCCATTTCCCCTGCAGGCTGGTAGCAGTGGCTGCAAGTAAATATTAATCTGCTAATTTAGCCTCTAGTATAAATAGAAAAAACATAAATTGCAATCACTACTTTGTCAGGGGGCTTATCCAACCTCACTGCTTTTCTTCTGAGGAAGGGGTGGCAGTGCTGCCTGTGTGCTTCTCTGCTCAGGGGACTTTCCATCTCATGGTGTCTGGGCGGGACAGATCATGACTTGCTTGTCACAGCAGGAGGGCAGGTGAGGCACTTGCCACCTGGGCATATATCCTCCAATATCTCCATTTAATAACTGCTCTTCTTCCTTGCATCCTTCTCTGGAGACAACTGCCCTCCATGTCATTTTTTTTTTCCTTTGGCTGTTTCTGAAAAGGGATAAAATTTGTCTGTATGGAGACAGGTTGTGTTAGCTTACCTTGCTGTGCCAGTCCTAGGGAAGAAACTGAGATGTGGAAATAATATCCTGTCACTGAGAAAGGGAGGGCTGGAAGGGACTACCTTCAGTCTGGTTGAGTTCAGATAAGCATTAGAGCATATGGAATCCTTTTACAACCTTCACGGGGGCCAGACATGATTTTATGCAGGGGAGGGAAGAGCTGAGCAAATGTAGTTGTAGCCTCTCTTCTTCTTTCCAGTGGGATGGTGAGTTTGCCTGATACATGGCACAGTGACAGCTGCATGGGCAGGTCAGGGCTGTGTCACCTGGCAAGCACTGGCCTGCAGTCGGGTAGAGGGGTTGTTTACCTCTGCTGTACAGGGCCATTTCAAAACACTTTCGTGCCTGCCTGTTGTTGGTATCCAAACCGAGTGTGACATGCCTCCACAAGCAGCATCAGGAGGCTTCCTTGCTGCTTCTGGCTGGGCACAGGCAGAGCTTGAAAGACAGAAGCTGTGCTGTTTGCTGCATCTCAGAGGTTAGTGAGGGAGATCTGCGGCACTCCCTTGCCACTGGCACGTGACTTTGGCATTGCATGAGAGTGGATGCACTGACCCAGCAATGGGACGTTTATGATATGAGGTTCTGATGGTTGGTTTCACCTCCATCTTCTGTGGGATCTGATGCAAGACTCAGGGTAGTCTGCTCCAAAATACATAGATGGGCTGCTTTCCTCCATGCTTTCCTTTGTGGATAATTACAGTAGTAATGTAGGGTTTAAGGATAGCCCACAAAGACACCTGACTTGGTTTTAAATAAAATCGCTCCTTAACATAACTTGTTAAATTGAAACAAACCCCACATGAACATTCCTTTAAATCCATTTACAAGTGCCTTGTATTGATTTAGCCTACTTCAGTAACTCAGATGAGCTAAATTGATGTCTGTGCACTAAGTTAAGTGCATTCTCTTGGGATTTCATACCTGCTGAACTGACTTGGCTTCAAAACTGATTTCAGTTAAACCAATGCAAGCTATATGTGAAGAATGGGCCTTTCTTACTTGTTGCTATTAGTTTGGCCAAGTGCAACGTGACAGCTTAGGGGAAAAGGTGTTCTTATTTTTGACCTTGCAGTGATACTACCATTGCCTAAATACCTTAGTAGCAGCCTTCTTTGCGCAAGGCAGCTGTTTGGAAAAAACTGTTTAATTCTTTTGCTCCCAGGTGCACTGTTAGCTGGTATCTGGAGAAGGGAGAAGAAACAAAAGGCTTGCAGGCCTACTTGTCTACCATCCTGCCAAATGCCCCCCAAGACACACAAGAGCAGTTAAGAGTCTCGAAGCAAAGGTTTCTTTCCATTTTCAAACTATGTCTTTCCGCTTTGGCTGAGCTTGGTGTCTCTGTGCTATATACCAGATTTCCTTCAGCCATGAATCTGACAGGCTCTTTTTATCTCAGCCACCTAGAGCTAATCTTAAGTGCCCAAACTAACACCTGTGACCAAATCTCTGCTCCACTGACAGTGTGGAAAATAGTTGAAGCCTAACCAATCATCATCGCTCTCTGGGCTTGCAGTGAGGGCCACGGTTTCCCTTTATTTCTTGGGGAAGAGAGGATATGGGAGATGATTGCTATAGGTTCTTGATTTGGTGGTTCACTTGGCATTTGTGCTGTGATAACTGCCGATGTATAAGCTCTTTGAGCCCTAAATGAATTACAGGAATGTGATTTGTCTGGTTTTAACACAGGTTTACTGGACCTATTTCCAAAGTTCAGGTGATGAGACAGTATTAAGCAGCAACAGCAAAATCTCCTCAATAAACACTGAGCTTTCTCTTACTTGTTGAGAAAAAGCATTTCTGTGTAGGCATTTCTAAATTAAGGGTTGTGTTCCTGTTTTAACTAATTATTTTGCAAGTAAATATTAACTTTTATAAATGGTAATGGATAGATCTGAGCTGCTCTTTTCTAGAACAGAAGGATCATCACTTTACAGCAGACTCATCTGTAAACAGCACGTCCCAGAAGTAGCTCAGAAACTAATACGGTCCCTATGCTAAATAGCTCAATGTGATTAAGACAGGAGGCCACTATTGGACCCAAGGAGGCAGGTAAAGCAGACAGAGGGAGATAGAACAGCTTCTCATGGAGCATCAGTTCTGCACATCCATTGCTCCTAAGACAGACAAGTTTCATTTCTATTTGAAGGCAAAGAGGGTTTGAGGGGAAGGATTTGAAAGGTCAATGAGATAACTTGCTCGATGTCCGCATCTTTGAGATACAGCACAGAAGAAAGAACAAAAGATGTTTGAAAATGTATCTTGTGTTTGATGAAAGGTGGCATGACAGGCCTATTGAAGGTGGGAGAAGGCATAAATAGTGTATGAGAGAACGATAGGCTCTGGAAGGTCCTGAAAGTGAATAAAATTTGCTTTTATTTGATGTGATGAGGAGACATGAGATGGGGAGAGAAGAAAAAGGATTGTTTTGAGCGGTGAGCTAGGGAAGTAGTCACGCAGTGGAATTCGGAAGGAAACAGAGAAGGGTGAAATTGCTTCTTGAAGGAGAGATGCTGTTGTCAAGACATGAAAAGAGCCTGGACAGGAGCTGAGGATTTAGGGATAGACAGAAAGGCTATGTTAGAGAGGACAGAGGTGGCATTGAATGTGTCACATAAATTGAGACTCTGGAGAAGCGGTGAAAGGAAAATGGACTCCAGGTCGTTGGAGCAGTTGGCAGCAGCGGCTGGGGCTGAAGGAGCACAGGCAGTGTGTGTGCGAGGGGAGGTGCAGCCTTTGTTCTCTGTGACATTTGTAGGCTATCTACCCAGTGATTAGAAATGTGTTGTCTAATCTGCAATCGCCATCTCCAGGTGTATCTCCACATGCCAGGTACCTCCCAGGATGTTTTGTCAGGAATGGCGGGTGCTGAGCAGTTAGGGAGGATTGTCCAGCCTCCCAGCAAACTGTCACGCTCACAGGTGTCACCAGGAAACGAATACTGTTTCTGCTTCATAGCACAGGCCCGTTCCTGATGAGAGACATGCATCCCAGAAGGGAGGGTTTCAACAAATGCACAAGGAAGCTGCAGCGGTTGAAGTTTATATTGTGTTTTTCTTGCTATCACACTTGGTGTACTATCTAAAGAGATCTCTGAGTGAGGTGGTAAAACAGGGCTTTTTTTAATTATACATTACCCAGCAAAGTGATAAGGCAAACAAAGCAGGCAACCAAATAGCACAGGCGCGAGCCAGTTCAAAATAATAATGTAGCAGGAACAATAGGGGAGTAATTCACAGCTCCCTAAGAAATTTTTGCAGTTCAGAGGGGGTGAGATAGCAAGCAGCTATTGACTGTTTTCCTCTCATGTTTTCCACCTGTCTGCCATGTGATTGGGAAGTCTATTACCTGAATCCTTGTGGGAGTTTTTCCTGTCTTAAAAGCCTCACTCTACAAGAAGCAATCCTAATGGAAACTGAGATGCAGATATGAAATGAATATAAGGAATGGAAGGAGAGTAACAACTACTTTAAATATAGTCGAAATCCTTTGTAATTTTACAGAGGCACAACTCACACACCTCCCTGGTCCCTCTGGGCTTCTCCAGCCCAGTAGAGTGGGGTGAACTGGCACATGTTATTTCCCTTTGGGGTCTCACATCAGGCCAGGGGAAAGGTGAGAGCGGCAACCTCAGCTTGTGAAGGATTTCGTAAATTCTGTGGCCTGAGGTTGCAGGGTGTTTGTGTGCTCTGCCTGGTGTGCCCAAGTGCTGAAGTGCAGGTCTGCACTGCAGAAGCCAGGGATTTAAACCCGATCTGGCTGCCTGGCTCAGCTGCCCTTGGCAGCGGAGTGAGGGATCCCAGCATAGGCCACAAAGGCTTCCCCAGACACTAGGTAAACATTTGGGTTGCAGGCCAAAAGTGTTCTCCAAGCTACCAAAGTCACACTGTTCGCAGTGTGAGATCTAAGTGGTCTGAAGCCAGCCCAGAACATCCACTTGATGAGATAGTGTGATTGCAATTTAGACATAACCTTTAAATGAAAGCAGACATTCTGAAATCCTAATCTGCCTCAGACTTCTGTAGCAATTCACGTTTGATCTGCAGTCCAAACCGTGGACAGAAAGAAAGCTCTTACAAGCCTGTCTGTTGTTCTTTCAGCCTCATCGTGAATGAAGAACTAGAGCAATCAATGCACAGTTACATTTCTTCTCCTTCAATTTTAGCAGCTTTCTTTCAGAACGGAGCCTTTACATACTGGAGAGATTTAGTAGAAATATTCATTGCAAATACCATAAGGCCTGGGGCGTGTTTTCAAATACTAAGTGAAGCAAGAATCCTGACTGGCTGGCGTGTGTGTGAGGGCACCCATTGCTTGCTTGTGTCTTGTGACAGACCAAAGAGGAATGACTGCAAGACAAAGCTGTCATAGCCTGGGCTTGGTAAGGGGTCAGCTGTGCTATTGGCCTTGTACAGTTTCATGCCGTTTGCAAGACTAAAGAGCATTCCTGTGCCTCTGTTCTTGAGAAGCTAAAAACTTACTAATGTGTAACAAAATGTGCTTCTCCAAGTCTGCTTCAAACACAGATAGAAACAATCAGTGTAAGTAAGAGGATGAGAAGAAGAAAGTTTTCTGCCCATGTCTGTCTGTCCATCCCTTCAGCTTACCAGTTTTCTTCTGCTTTTTTGCTGATGTGCCAATATTTTAAGTGTTAAGTGTTTAAGTATTTCAAAAGCCAAAGATCTAAAATAATAGACCGTGTTTTTCAAAAGGTGATGACGGCCACATGTTTAAAAATAGAGAAGCATCTAACTCAAATTAGTAGGAGTTAGCCATCTAAATACCTTTGAAGAGCACAAATCCAGTTTGGAAAGGGTGGGACACAATCCTGAAGTCTCAGGTTCCCATGCTATTCTGAAAAAAGAGATTGAATGTCTTAAGTTACATAGGCAGGTTTATGAAAGTCAGTTTGAGGATTCTTCTGAAAACCTTAGGTGTTTCAGTTTTGTGATGGCCTGAGAATTTCAGCTGCCATTTAAAAACAAACAAGTCCGTTTCCAACCATCACAAACCTAGAGCAAAAGTGAAAAATAAAAATCCTGAATTCTCATAAGCTGGACTGCACATACGAAAAATAACATTGATTATTTTTAACATCTCAGCATTTTTTAGTCATGATGTCTCGGGGGCTGACTGAGATCCTGGAATGCTGGGGACCGGCTTATCCCACTTTTGTAAAAATAGCACATGTCTAGCAAAGGCAAAAAAGCTGAAGAACTTTCCACACCACCTTTTATTGTGGTGCTTGCAGAGTGGGATAATGTAACATACTTTTACTTTATGCGTTACTTTTAGAAGGTCCTTCTTGGGACTTATTGGCAATTGCACAAGTCATTTCTATTTCTGTGAATACAGTGTAGATGAGGAAACTTTCTTTTTCTGGCCACTTTCCAGCCAGTACTATCTGTCTATTACAGGCCATGTGTGGGAATGGAGTCGTAAACAACCCCTTACTTTGGCAAAACCAGAACACTAATCACTTTTGTATTAGCTCGAATAAATCCTGAAAAATAACTGTTGTGGATTAAAAAGATAATAATGTGCTAATCCTTTCTGTGGTCACTGACCATTTTAAGCTGTTCCATCTCTCATGCCTGAAGAATAAATCCTCTGGCTCTTGATGAAAGGCTAGATAGTGAAGTGTGTACACACATCAAACACCACACTTGTTATCAACAAACACATTTTTCTCACTACTGCAGATCATTTTTGATCGACTTTTACCTTCAATCTGAGATCTCACTTTTCATCCCCCACCCCACCCTGTGGTCCTCTGTCACCAGGACTCAGTCATGGCACATGGATGAAGAGGGGGTCTTACAGAAGGACCTTCCTCAGCTCCTGGCTGGTGCTGGGGGTTCAGAGCACTTTCGGGCAGAAACTTTCCTATATGGAAAGAAATAGCTGGAACTCCTGTGGGGGCAAAGGAACTGATAGACTTGTAGAAGTCAAATATAGGTCACTCATTTTATAGATTAAGCGAATTAAAAAATTAACAACATAGCGTTGTGGATGTACTCTGACACCAATTAAAGCCAAGGAAGAGGTTTTCCAGCTTTAAAGGGGCCATCTCCTCTGGGAATAGAGTTGCTCTGTACTAGAGCCAGAAGAGGGGGAGAGAAGAAAGCGATACAGCTAAAGGCTTGGAGGTGCTGCAAACAGTTTGCGAACTTTATTCCTTCTTTTAAAAAACTGAAAATAAGCTTGAAAGACTTCTGACTAGGAAATTCAGTAGCTGGTTGTAGCGGTTTCAGTTGCGTGTGCCAAGCTGAGACATGAAGTTAAAAGCATTCTTCAGATCAGTTTCTGCTATTAATGTCTAATAAATATTTTTAGCAGGTGTATCAAACAAAGCCACAGTAAGTGCCAGCGTGGCCTGTAAGCCGTTAGTTACAGGATTGTTCACGTTCTACAGCAGTCAGCACACTTCCGATTTTTCATGTTTGGCACTGGAAGTGGTGTTTTTCCTTTGCAAAGTGGGTATCGTTCTTTACACAGAAATGCAGGAACCTCGTAGTATGTGGAACAAGCAGTTGATTGAAGATTAGAATAGTAATGAATGTATTAAAGTGGAATGTACTTGGGTAATTGATTAATTGGTGCAGTCTAAGCTACTTGCAGAGCATTACATTCATTCTCCGTTAAATCAATCTCTGTCTTCTGTCCAAGCCTCGTGACTGAGAGCTAAAGGTATGAACAACTATTAAAGTCATGCAGATTGGTTCTGCTGGAACAGGGGGAGCTGGGCTGTGCCCAGCAACCCTTTTGCAGCCTGTTGCTTGCGTAGGATCTCAAATTCCAGTAGTATCACAGGATTGCAGGCAGGTGGAAGATGCAATTAGTAATGTTCTTATCTTCCCACAGCCCACTTTTGCCTTTCTCCCACCTTGTTGCTGCATTTTTAAAACGAAAACCATGGTCTCATGCAGAAATAAATGGCACAGTGACGTTTTAATTAATGTGTTCGTCCAAGGGAATATATGATTGCGGCAAGAAACTTCAGTCTGGGATAGGAACTAAGCATTCCCTAGCAACACAAGAATACCAGAAAGGACTCTCTTATTACAACTGAAAATCACAGAGCACCTGAAAGCTGTGGACTGGTTGCTTTGGGGTGACACCAGAGCAATAAGCCTGCAAAGCAGCTCTGTGTTCAGGACTAGTTACTGAGGATCAGGGAGAAGAGTGAGATGGGATAGGATAGACTTCCTGGGGTGCCTACATTATGGAAAGCTTCTGTTTCCTAATTTTAGTAACTGTTTGGCTATTGAAAAATAAGGATATTTAAGCTCCTTTCAGACCCCAGTGGAAGAAGAACACACAAGAAAGTCAATGAAATGAGGAGCACATAAAACGGAGAGCAGACTTTGTGCCTTTTGTGAGCTTTCTCCGGGGCTTTCCAAGGTCTGGGCTGCCTTCTGGTACTCTGTTGCTGTGCCGGTTCAGCTCTCATCGGGTAACTGACACAAACAGATCAAACCTCATTGTATGTGTACATACAGTGTGTGTTTAGAGGATATTAGGTAGCAACTCCTCAGTGATTTTTTTCTGTCAAAAATCTGTTCCCACCTAGAGAGGTGGGAAAGCCCCTGTTCAGGGAATTCTTCTCCTCTGATCGTCTTTCTGACCTGCAGCACTGTGTGCCATCCTTCTCCTTGGTGGCTCTGACACAAATGGATGTTTCAGGCATCGAATCTGTTCATCCGTCTCACAGTTGGTCGAAAACAAACGTTTTTTTGGAACGTTTCACGAACACAACCTAGAGGAAGGTGGACCTTTGTTTCGTACACAGTGCATTGACCCATCCCTAGAGTAACAAGCATCTTCTTGTTTTATTTGCTTCAGAGTGTGTCAACAGGCCTGGGGTGTAGAAAGCTAATTGACGAAAGTGAAACATTGAAATAAAATAGTAATTAGTAAATTAGTAAAGTACTAATTTCCCAATTAGAGAAGCATGTGTGTAAACATTTGCAGAATTAGGTCCTAGAGTGTTTTGTTTGTTTCTAAACCTTTCAAGTATGCAGTTGTTTGAATATGTCTGTTATTTTTATGCCTAAACGTGCCTTTTTAAGAGCCTTCCTTTCAGCTGCTTCTTTAAAAAAGGTTTGTATGTCTAGCTTTTTATTTCTCATACAACTTAAACCTCTGCCAAAACCCAGTGAGACTAAACATCGGCTACTGTTAGTATCCAAAAATTATGGCTCAATTTGCCCACCATGAATATTCCGAGTTGAGAGCCCCTAACACTGTAATATGATAAACACCAAGGCTGCAAGCTGCCCTGTTCACTTGCATAGGAGCTGTTTATTATCAGCAAACATGGCTGTGACAACCACTTTGAGGCAGCCCTGCTCTATATCAAATATCAACAGAATTAGCATGCGTTTTCATGTTAATTACCGTAGTGCACCGTGCTGTGTGATGGCCGGGGAATGCAACAGGGAGGTCTGAGCTTTGCCAGTCACTTACAATGTAGAATTGGGCCGATGTGAGTTTGTTAGCTCCAAGGAACAGCATTTAATGAGCTGCTAACCTCGCTCTAGGCTGCTTTTCCAAATGGTTAACGGGGCTTGCCAACTCATAAGTAACTTGGAGAGAGAAGGAGGACACGACAGTGAGTTTCTGGTATTCGTTAAGCAGACCCACAGAAATCACAAGCAGCAAAGTGGGGGACCCTGTGGTAATCTTATAGAAATGGAAATAAAAGGCATATTCCTCTGACAGTTTCCTTGGTCGGGTATGCTTACAACGCTATTAACCAAAATGTATGGGAAGGAAATATAAACACCTTTGCTTTTCAGCTCCATTTTTCTTCATCAGCCTTTGAAAACTTTATGAAGGTGCTGATTATTAATAGTGCTTGCAATTATTAATAGCATAAAAACATGAGTATTTCCATGGCCAGGTACTCCTCTGTCATATGGGGTTTATTGTAAATTAATATATCAAGTATTCATGTTGATGTTGAATGTAATTGGAAAAGAAAAATCCTTGGTGGTCTGCTCTTCCTCATTAATATGATGTCAATATGCTCAATAGCATCTCTGTAAAACACGAATGACGACAATACTTGATGTAACATTGACTGTAAACTGCTCCTTTCTTAGTGCTGCTGTTACTTTGATTTATTCCAAAGTATGGCTTCTAGTTTGACAGGCATACCTGCTTCTCCACTCTCCTAATTGATCAGTGTATTAGTTTATTATTTTAATCAGGACGCTAAGATGCACTGAAAAATGAAAAGGAGCCTGTTTTGCAGAGACAGGCAGTAAAATCTCTTATCTCTAGTTTCTTTCAGTGACTGTCTGTAACAGTCTCTCCGATACTGCAACACTGATTGGCGAGAATAATTTACCACTAAGGCATAATAAGGGGAAATGTAATAAAATGTCACCAGGCATTGCTCATTTGCAGTTGTTTGGCTAAAAAATAGGTTTCATAAAACTTAGGTGAACTTGGAAATCACCTGAACACATTGCTTCCTGGATTTATGGCTCAATAAGCCTGAATATATGCTCATAGCCACTTCAGAGTGCTATGATGTTTCATCTCCCCTGCAGTCAAAAACGCTGCAGAGGGTTGCAATCGAATGTGTCAGGGAGCATCTTCCAGGCAGCTGACAGTGACCTGAGGCTCCAGAGGTGTGGCTGTGGGTACAGGCCCCCTAATGCCTTATGGCATCCAGCCTTGTTCAGCTAGGAGAATAAATTTAGCCTGTAAGTTACTAAGAGCAAGTTTCCTGCGAGGCACTTCAGACAAACATGGGTACCCGCCTCACGTGAGCCCTGCCCAGCCTCCGGTAGGGCAAGGATTTAAAGACAGTGGTATGTTTGCTTTATGGTGCTCCTGAGCTCATATTGCCATTTCATTGCTTACTTCTGCAGACGCATTAAGTGGCCTCAAGGTATAAGAGTTGTCTTCAGAACAGTCAGCAGTATACAAAACCTTCCTCAATTACCAAAGAAAAAATAAATACTGCCCTGTCAGAGGGATTACAAAATCACAAACTGCTCAAAACTAGTTCAATCCACTGTTGTCCTGTGGCCCCACCTAATGTATTTTAATGTTGGTATCTCCAGAGTATGGACTTCAAAAGAGGGACAAAAGTAGCATCCTTACTGAGATAGTCTGCTTGGATTACTGCCATGAAAATAATTTCCTGCATGTCACCAGAGCTGAGCAGTTCACTCTGTCCCAGAATAGCACTGAAGTTACTCCAAAGAAATTGAATTCACTTGCTTGTGTTGCAGTTTCAGGCACCTGTAGCCACTGTCCTTCAGTTGGCAGAGAGATTCCTTTCTCTTTTCTCTCTTCTGTCCACTCAGGAGCTCCTGGAGTGGGATGCTGTCCTGCTTGTGACAGGAGGAACGCAGTGGGAGTCCCTGACAGTGTTTCAAGGATAAGGAATGAGCCCCACCTCAGTATTTCATTATCATTACTGATTACAGTATTCATGTTCATGCTTATTGACTTGATTTCAGTAGGTATAAAACAGACTGCTTGCATGCTTCCAGCCTGGCATTGCATGGATATCGAGAATGAAGGAGGCATTTTGTGGTCACAGATTTGATTTTCTTCTACTGTCTTCAGGCAGACATGCTTCGAGACTGTCTCTGTGTTTACTGTAGTAAAGCTGTATCTGGTTGCCCACAGCATTTCTGTATTCGAAGGACTTCCTTGCTTTCAAGATTCCTTGCATCTATTACTTTAAACTTCCCCCTGCTTTGTATAGGGTTCTTTATGTTCCAGCAGCTTTGGGACTGTGTCCTGGAATACATATGAGCTCATTACCCTACAGGTTGTTGCACTTACAGGGGCTTTTCTTCAGAGAAACCAGTTTGAGCTGGGTTAGGTTTTGTGTCGGGAACCTGCTCACTTGCCAGCAAGTCTTGCCTATGAATGGCTCAAATCCAGTTGGAACTTCCTTCCATGAGACCTGGGCTGGGCCAGTTGCACCAACACTGCCCTGCCTGCTCCCTCTGCACACAACTTACCCTCTGGTCCTTTGCTCATGGCAAAGCAGTTTGTCCTGAATCCGGGTGACACGTCTGAGATAAAGCCAAAACAAAATTAAAGCTTCCATGGCTTTTTCCATTGGCTTTAGATGAGACCTTTCATCCTTAGTCTATGATATATTTTGATTTTGAAATGGTTTTACATTTCCCGTGACAAAACAATGATTTCAAATGGAGATGAGGGATTTCCTTATGCAACATCACATTCTTCAGTGCTCCATGAAAATTGCACAATATTACAGCATGAATCAAGTCAGATGAACATTTGGCCAAAAGAAAAGTTTGTGTACCTGGGCCTACACTTAGACAGCCTGGAGCCATGGGTTTTGCTTTAAAGCTTTTTCTTCTTACTAATCATACTTAAATTAAAAGATGGCTATGTATTAAAAACATAAATATGCTTTGTATGCACTATTTTCCCTTATCTGTATATGTTATATCTGAAAGCCATAGGTACGTGACATGCAAGGTACAGTCGTGCTTTGAAGGGGTGTCTACCTGAAGTGTCCGAAGCTGGAGTCCTCTACAGCTACCTGGTATCCCCACCACTTGCTGCTAATTTTTTCATCATTTCTCTTGTGAGGCAGCTGCTTCCTCCAGGTTTCTGGGTGCTGTGTGGGGCTGGGGTGGGAGCTGGTGTGTGGGACGTTTTTGGAAATTTGGCACCTGCACAATGGCCCTGCCAGCGACTGCACATGCCACGAAGCTGTGCCTCCCTAGGTGTTAGACAGGACTGAGCTTCTGAACCCCATAGTTCAAAAAGGCCTTTCTAAAATCTGATCACAGGAAAGGAAGCATGTATTTGAGGCTATTCCTGGAAAAGTATTTTAAATAGTCCCTCAGCGTATACTTCCATTATATTTAACATGAAGAGCCAGAAGGGCAGAGAAGACAGAGTGTTGGCTTGTAGTCACAGGCTCGGGTTGCTCACACAACAAGCCTGAAGGGAGTTGGGTTTAACTATTTGGTCAAGTGGTACCATGTGATTCTAACAGGAATTTCAGGAGTGTGAGGCTGGGAGATGCTTCCTTTTGGTTCCCACCTTGGGCGGATGCACTTGTGTGTGTAACTGTACGCAGTGTGTGGCTTGGCTGTAAACGTGAGCTGTTATCTCGGAAGTAAAATGCTTCAGAACAGTGGCCATGTGACTCAGGGAAGCTTTTAAATTCTTGGAGATAGAGTTGCTTAAGGCTCTGTATGATCATTTCAGTAGGAAAGGGTTTCAATTAACAGATGATTTCCTGATTTCTCAAATACCTAGCGAAAGACACTACATTTGTACTCGTGTAAGACCATCCCAAGACATGCTGCTCTGGTTTGATTGCACCACTCTAAATTCATTCCTTAGGTGGTGCTAGCACAAGATGTGTACACAAACCCTCAGTCAGGATGCTGCCCCTGCTAAATACACTGTGGTGCAGCTCCACTAACTGTTAGTTTTTATAGCAGATAATGCCTTCTGCTTGTAAACAGGGAATATGAACAAATGTTTGTAAAAGCCACAGCTTAAATGAGCTGCAAAGTTAAATACGTGGTGAATGGAAGTTCCTGTGGGCTTCAAACACATGGACATTTTTCTGTTCTTGCTGATTTATAAATACATGTAGTGTGAGTGGTGTACCACCGCAGTCAGCGTTGTTAGGACGTTGTAATAAGTTGGGATTTGATTCCAGGACTCCAGCACTGGGATAGTTACTTGGTTGGAGACTCAGGGTTAGTTGGGGTGAGGAACTTCTAAAGTCATGTCACATGGAGACGTTCCTGATCCCTCCATTCCTTTATAGGATCTGCTAAATAATTGCCTTTTTGATCTAGGAATAGCATTTACAATTTGCTGCTGGTCAGCGAACAGTTAAGCCTCCCTGCAGGGCTATTTTTGAAAGTGGCAACAACTGTTTTCAGTGTTTGTAATCTGTCCAGAAATAGATACCACTTAACAAGAACGCTAAGCAAAGAGAAGGGCCTTTTTCAGGAATTCCCACTCTTCACAGGCATTTAGTTTTCGAGATCACTTTCAGCCCAAGGACACTTGTGGCTGCTGGCAGGCAGGTTGGTGACCCGGGGTGCTGCCAGAACAGGAGCCACGGGCAAGAGCAGCACCTTCTGGAGCACAGGCTGAACCGCAGCGGATCAGGGAAGGGACAGCACACAAACCTGCACTCACAAAAGCCGAGGGCTGTGCAGATCAGGAAAGGGAGTTCCCCCAAGGCCAGCTGGAGCTAATCCAGCGTGGTCATGCTGCATGGACATCCCTGCCACCGTGGAGTGTACTTCTTGCTTGTACTTTGTGTCTGCATCTCGTCACTCATGACATGTTAACCCTAATCCCTTATCAGGCAATCCTAGTGTGAACAGTGGTTTTGTACTTCATTGACAGGTCCTGTTAAATCCAAACCAGCCAAGCCAAACTCATTGTGTCAGGGAGAAGGGAAAAAAATCTCCGCCATTATAAGCAGCTTTCTCACCTGCTTCAAAGCGGTTAATTTCTTGGGGGGGGGGCTGATGACATTTACAGAAAATGAATCTGCCTTTCCTGTTCCTCCTCACGTGTTGGGTTATTCTTTATTTTTTGTACTGAATACTGTCACATTACATACAAGTATCAAAAGCAAACTCTGGAAGACGCGTAAGGTCAGCAAACACCTGGTTCCCTTGGTCACTGCCTGTGCTGGGCGATGCATCTGCTCACTGCTTGCAATAGCTGTGTACCAAGTGGGAAGAGCCAGGCTTCTTTCCTTCCACATCTCTGTGTCAGGGTCCCAGTATACCCAGGAATCTGAGATCTGGATGTCTAATTTTAAGGAAGCCAGAGACCTGTGTGTGTGTGCATGCAAGGCTGGATGAGATATGGGTTTGAGTCTGAAAGTGGCGTCAGCTGCCTTTGTAAAACCGTGTAAGTATGGGAAGGTGCTTGAGTGTAAGTGAAGTGAAACTGAAGGGCGTGTTTATACAGCAGGAAGGGAGCCTGGTAGGTTTTCAGGCTTGAAACTACAAAAAGCTAAGGTACCCATACACATGTCCCCAAGTAGACTGTGAACCTAAATATTACAGGTGTGCTCTTGACTCGCTGAATCCAATGTGCATTTTGCCTTACTTGAGCAGGATTGAGCCCTTTAAGGTGTTATTTTTCCATTCGAAACTGGCAAGTTATTATTTTAAAGTAGAATAGAAAGCAGCTCGATGTAGGCAAGCCATTGTAATTTATCAGAGACACACTGGCAAAAAGCAGTACTTTTAGCGGGAATTGAAAATGTGGTTTTCTGTGCCAGGGGTTGGAGATTACAGCTGTCTGTGATTTCTGTGGCTGATAGTTCTGAGCTGCAAAGGGAACAGCTCATTCTCAGGCAGCTCTGATATGTGAGAATCCTGGGATCGGGTTTTAGAATATCTCTGAAAGCTTAATTTGCAACATGAAAGTTATACCTTGTGAGCAGGTCAGCAGGTACCCAGACCTGAATTACACACATGGTACGCAAGAGTTTTAACTGCTCTTAGCAGGAAGGCAAAGAAGTCCCTTAGCAAAAACTGGTGACTTGCTATTGATTAACCAGGCTTCTAGATTATAGTAATTTAATGAGGAGTTTGTGACAGCATGTTTTTCCTTTATGTTGCCTGTCAGCATTAATCCCTACCGTGTGGTAGGTCTGAAGCTTGAGAGGTGGTTCTCCCTTCATCTTTTTGTGCATCTGGGGAAATAGGCAGGCAAACTGGGGGTTCTTCTGTGGTGCTTCCCTGCAGTCCCTCTCGTTGCTGTAGTTAAGATTGTCTCAGTTTAAATGAGACACAGGTAAGATTGAATTATGTCCAGGAAAGGAATAACAGCCCTTTATTAAAAAGTAT
>JAWMRA010000002.1:2355405-2406785 GCA_035584735.1 Pseudotriccus pelzelni | reverse complement strand
TCAGCTATCTGATCCCTTCCCCCCACGCTCACAAAAGCAAGGGGAAAGGTAAAATTCCAAGAACTAACCTATGACAAGATGCAGTGAGGAAATGGGGCACAAACGTTTCATGAGGCTTTCCTACTCTGTGGATTAAGAGATTTAGCAGATTTGAAGAAGTTGTGCTTGATCACCATAACTGAAGATTTTTATCTGCACTGGCTGGAGAAACTGCATCTAGATAACTGGGGGTAAATTGGTTTTGACAGTCACGTGCAATTTGATTTCCATTTGTAAGGATGCCTGGACACTTTGGGACGAAAATTTATGCCTCCTCTGGGATACACCAACTAATGATCCTTGTCTGAGGAAGACATCCTCATTCCTGAGTGCTGCAGCACCAGAAAATATCTGATGAGTGGCCTAAGTATTGTCCCCACTGGAAGTAATGAGATATATCTGTATCATCTATATCTTTGTATCTATATATGTCTCTACACACAAAAAGTTTTAGCTAAGTATGTAGATGGAGATGAAAATCTAGCACCCCAAAGCTACAGGCTATTAAAGGCAGTTCAACTATTTGCTGGCTCCAGCAAAAGGGCTAAACAGTAAGTTGAGATGAAAAAAGTACTTTTGTTAGGTCAATATGCTACACTATTCGTTTTTAATTAGGCCATGACAGCGAATCTCTGCCTGTCTTGCACTGATTGTATATTCAAAGATCATCCAGGATATGCTAATGTAAGGCTTTTAGTATCCTTTTAGGGATACATTTAGCATATTAAAAGCATACTCTGAACATTAGCAAGACATACTGTACTGGTGGTTCACAGTCAGCCAGACCTGGAGTTTACTTAGGCCATGGTATGCTCTGTGTCCTGTAAATTATTACTGTGTATATTTTTTAAATTGAAAGCAGGTCACTGTTTTCCTTACTAATTAAGGCTTGAAGCTTTTTCCACTGTGCCCATCTGCTTTAATGTGCTGCTCAATAAAATCTCTACTATTAACCCATTTTTTCAAAGCATGTAGATGCTTCTTAAAATCTTGAGGTCTTTTCCATCAAGACAATCACGACCAAGTAATCATAAATGGGTGAATTTATCATTTAGCCACTGTTAGTCAGAATTTGGACTTTATAGAAATTCAGGCTGAAAGGAATCACTACGTCCACTGGTCTCTACTGCTGAGTGTGGAGCCTTTCCCAGTGGTTAAGACCAGTCATTCAGGATTGCAGCAGACTGGAGTATCCTTATTCATTTCTTCTCCTTCCCTGAAAGTAGTTAAGTGTTTTCCCTCCTCTCTGAGTGAGTGGCATTCCATTAGGACTTCCATGGCTTCTCTGTGCTGCAGCAAGGACTGTCATTCTATCCTGTTTCACTGCTGTCCTAGAACAGGCCACCTTTGCATGAACAATGGCTAACAGCAAAGCTATCTGAAATCAGGAGGAACCTTTGAAAGCATGTCCAAGGATTAATGGTATGTAAACAGGAAATATTTTGCATCGGAAATGGCAACAAATTTTGTACAGGTAGATCTCATCTGCATTATATTAACAAGTTTCCTATGCACCTGCTCCTCACGTACCTGTTGTGGACTTGGCTATGAAACCTGATTGAGGAAAGTAGAGGAACACATTTTGTTATTCACTGACTTCCAGTCCAAATTGGCAAATGATGAATTTGGTTTTTCAGAGAAATCAGGACATTAATGGAAAGAGGTGCAGGAAAAGAAATTGCGGCTGTTTGAAAGGCTGTGCTACTGCATTGGGGGAGAGTTGTGTGAGGACAGCAGAGTCACTGAGCCCCATGCACTTCTGATCCCAGCATCCCTGACTATTCCTCTTCATTTCTCAAGTACTTCTGGACCCTCATGAGCACATACTGCTTCCTGTCCCCTGGAAGTGCTTCTGGCGTCTTTGAAGATGGGAGTTTCCTTCTCTTCGTGCTTCTGTGACATTGTGCAGGAGACAGTGTGGCAGGGCTGCTCCACCTTTCCCGCTTCACACCTCTGAAGGAGCGTTGCAAGAGCCAGTGGAGAACAGGACACTAAAAACTGCAGGCATTTTGTAGAATTAAGTAATTTCAAAATTAACATAGCAATTTGCATGAATTTCTGTGTAATTGCTTTAATATATTTCCAGGCTCCCCAAGGCAATGTTTTAAGGCACGTTACATAGTAAAAATGGGCTGAAACGAATGAATGTTCATGCACGTAGGGCAGCATTTTCTAAACCAGTCAGTGTTGGTGGTTTACTGGCAGGATTTTGTTTCACTGAAGTCCTCAGTGAAAACCCTACCAGATCCCTGCTGAAAATCCAGCCCATTATAGCGTGGGGCTGTGTAGGTGCTGAACCCAGTGAACCCTTCACAATATGAACACAGTCTAGTAAAGAGTTTGCCTCTAGGACTAGGCCCATAGACTTCCATGTTGTCATTTGCATATTTTATTTCAAATGCTCAGGCTCTTAGAGAACTAAACCTTATTTGATCACGTGTTTTCCAAAGATCATCTCACTGTGAAGCCTGAAAAGGATATATGATTATATGGTTACATCTCCTATGTGATCAGCCCAAAAAATGGCCATGGATTCGTGTGTTCTGGCAATAGCCAGTCTGCTTTTTGAAGGAAGGCTCCCACAGAGGAGCTTTGCCTCAGCTCAGCCCATTTGCTGGGCTGCCTGCTACCTTTTTCCACTTAAAGCACATGGAGTATTCTTCCCTGAATTCCTGTAATGTTATTTGTCACGTCCAGGATATTTGTCTAGAGTGAAGAGCCTTTTCCCATCCAGTGTCTGTTCCGTGTGTTGGTATGTGCAGATTGTGATAAGGTCAGCACTTTCTTTTCTGAAATAGAGCTATTTCAGAACAGAAAAAATAAATGGAGATTCAGAAGCCTTTCACTATAAATCACGATTTGTAGTCATTATGGCTCATTTCTGAACCTTATTCAGTTCATTTCATTCAGACGTTGTCACTAAAACTGGGAACAGTGCTCTAGGATCCTACTGGTGCCAGCCACAGCTTCTACTCCTCAGCCATGACCAGAGACCCTGTGCTGGGCACCCACTGGGAGAGCATGGCTCCCTGCAGCCCCCCGTGCACACACAGCCCTGCTGCTTCGCACTTGGACAGCTCTGCCAGTGGGAAAGTTGCTCGCTGAATCATAATGCAGGTTTTGATGTAGCCTGTTGGTTCTCCAGGTGGAGTTCAGCACTTTGCAGCCCCGTAGTTTGTCTTCCTCTGGTTATGCAAAAGTTTAGTGTCACTTTGGCAGAAGGGCAAAGAGAGTTCCTTGCAGTGTCTGTGCTCTAGGTTGGTGCCATGTTTGCCTGCGTCTTGTTTAAATTGTTTCTTCGGTGCGACCCAAGAAATGCATCTTGAGCATTGTAAAGAAGTTCCTGTAGGCAAATCTGTTTTGGAACAGGTTTTGCTGTGCATCACGAGAGTTATTGAAGATGATCAAAGTCACACTTAAGCGTTAGAGCAGATTACAATAATTATTTCTTTGTTTCATGTGTCAGCCTCTTATTGTTCTTTGTTCTAGCTGTCTTATTTTACATCTGTACATTTTCAAAATGGTTCCACCTTTCTGTCACTAAACATTCAGCTTTTTTAGTGAACCGTCAAAGAATCACTTATTGACTGACTTTCTGTCTTGGCAGAAGAAGTGCTTACCTTTCAGCTGCTTCTCCATGTAACAAATCTGCTTCATTTTCCCTTTCCTAGGCTTAAAAATAGTACAGTTTGGTAGGGCCTGCTGTGCAGTAAATTAATTCCAGGCTGAAACTGAGAACACTTACAACAGGAAAGTCATTTTAAGAGTGAGAGATACACATCTGTGTATGCAATGTATTTTTTTTTTTTTCACAAGAATTAAGACAGGCATGAATTTGCCTTAGCATTATATGTTTATTTCTGTTGTACTTTCACTAGAAATTTCTATAAAATAAACTTCCTATGCATCCAGGAGTGCACATACACGCATGCACATGGCATATACTTTAAAGGATACTTACAAAAAGCCCTATTTATGTTTAAAAGTGATTAGTGTAAAAGTGAGAAATGCATTTCTTTAATGATTAGTAGATCTGATTTGAAATCATTGTCATCTGAATTAGTTTTTAAATGCAGGGAGTGCATAGCTTGTTTTTTGACAAAGACCCATACAATTTGGGGTATTCTAAAGTGAATGCAGCTCATAAAAAAATACAGACCATTAAAATATCCATAGGAGAGCCATAGAAATAATTCAGGTTATGTAAGTACTTCTGTATTAAATAAATATTAATTAATTTGTGTTAAATAAGTCCCCTACTGGAGAGAGCACTCTGGGGGGGAAACCTTGAAAAAAAATATTCTGCAGATAAACAGGAGTGTGTTGAAGCATTTCTGTAAATACTTGGTTGGATCCATGAGAACAGCTCAGTATTTCCATGTGTGGTAGCCCAAAGCCTGCCAGGAAGAGCAGGTTTCTTCTGTGGATTGGACACTGTGTGTAGCACTGCCACTATGTACATATATTTAAAGGAAATATTAAGTATCTTTCTTCTTCCTTCTGCTTCATCCCTTTGCTCTAGTTTGGTTTTTTTCTTTGTTTTGTTTTGGTTTTTTTTCTGGTAGCTTATGCTCGTTAATTAATTAGTTGCCATGTCATTTCTGTTAGAAGATCTCAAAAATACTATTTGCTGCTTCCCTTCCTTGGGTTATGTTTAAGTCTCATATACTAGCTATGGGCAACATTTATATTATACCTTCAAAAGAAACAGATGTAGCTAATTGAATAATCTTATCTTTCTGTTAATCCATGAGAGAGTTACCGCTTTGTGCAGCATTTAATTCAGGGTGAGGTTTGCATAATAGTGAGGTGACTCCACTCCCAATGATTTGTGCCAGGGAACTTTTGCTCAAATCCTCCCAGCAACCCTCCATTAACATCTATAGGCACTTCCATTCTTTTTCCAAACCAAATACAGTAAGGGGGG
This sequence comes from Pseudotriccus pelzelni, assembly GCA_035584735.1. NCBI lineage: Eukaryota > Metazoa > Chordata > Aves > Passeriformes > Tyrannidae > Pseudotriccus > Pseudotriccus pelzelni. The sequence continues at coordinate 2,401,819 of JAWMRA010000002.1, read as the reverse complement.
TGGGAATCAGAGAAGTAATTAAAATGCCAAAACATAGCAAGCAATAGACTTCATCATCATCATCAAAGCTTTAGTTTATAGAATTCTTCAGTTTAAAGCTGATGCTTGTGAAGGTATAACACCAAGGTAATTAAACTTGTTTTGTAGCTTGGTCACTTTGCCTCTTATCTTGCTTATTTGGGTGGTATTTTATTAATGATCTCTCAAGGGGAAACTACTGTGGCTGGGAAATTAATGAAATGTTAATAACATCCAGAGTGATGCGTATGATTCAGCTTTGGAGAGGCCTGACCTGAGTGTGCTCTGCCCTTGCTGTGCTCCGTGAGCAGAAAAGTCAGTGCAGAGCGTGTGTGAGTGTGGTGTGCCCAGGGGACACTTCTGGGTTAGCAAGTAGGGATCCACAGGTAAATCAGACTGAAGGGTGGGCAGTGGAGCAAGATCTACAAGCCTGCTCAGCTGAAAATGCTAAAAATGAGCTAAAAGAGGCAAGATTAAGCCTAAGTGAACAAAATCCCTGTGGAGGTCTAGAGGGGACAGAGCTGTAAACGCTCTTGCTGTGGGGGTGAACAGTTGCTGTTCCACAGTAAGTGGCAAATCCCCTCTCCTTGGTGTAGTTATTGCGGTACACCTTTGAGTTGGGCCACTTCAGGTAAGTTGAGGTGAAAGCTGTGTCTTGGATGGGTTTTCCATTGGTAAGATTAGTTTATTTGCCCTGGTCATTATAAACACATGTTTAAAAATACACAACTTCACTGGAGTCAGCTTGAGGCAGACGTGTAATATAGTAACAGCTAAACCTGTTAGTTAAAATTTTTGCAAGGCTTCTGGCAAGACAGGAGTTTTGGAGTCATCCAAACTTATTAGCTCTGCAACTGTTTATGTGCCTCCATGTACATAAACCACAAACTGTTTAAAAATAACAGCATTTGGAGGATGGCCCAGATTTTTGAAGAATAACAAGTCATTTCCAATTCCTCTGAACCCTTCTCCTCTTTCCCTGAGTGTGCAGCATTTTCTTACTTTAGAAGCTTTTTGATCATTTACGAAATTAACATCGCAGCGGGTTCTGAAGGGATGTGTGCTCATCAAGGAAACCAATTCAGATAACAAAAAGGCACCGTTGTTAGTTGTCTCTATCATTATTGGGGGGAAAAAAAGACCCTGCAAGCTGATCAGAGTCCTCTGTTGCTGCTGGTATCAGATACCTCCTTCCGCTCTCTTCTTCCCACCCTCCTTTCCCCAGCAGCTCCGTGAACAACATCACCAGGAAGATGCTTCCTTACTTCAAGGCGGCACACAATGGGAAACACAACGCTGGTCATTGCAGAGACACCTTGGGTTCCCTCATGGAAAAAACTTTGCTTCCAGCTGGTCAGATACCTGTAGATGACAGTCTAAGAAAAGAAGAGGTCAGGGAGGGAAAGAATGTGCATGCTCTGAAGAGTTTTTCCATGCTGAGTGGTCAGATAGATAGATACAGTGAAAGGAATCACGCAGCCTAATAGGTTTTCCTTGGGAGCTCTTGGGCTTAGATCTTTCTTCTGAGATATTTTTTCCTTATTTTTCTCAACTGTAAAGTAAAATGGTGGTAATCGTCTTAGGGTTTTCCTTTTTCAGTGGTGATACTCCTCTTTCGATTTTCCTTTTCTTTTTCTTGCGCCCACATAAAGTTGGGATCAAAGGCTGTCTATGCCTCCGGGTTCTTGCAGTGGCTGAAGCCTTGGACTGCTGTGTGATGAGAAATAGCCTCAAGGTTGAGTTGTTGGGTTTGTCCCAGTTTTGTATAGGAAGTCACAAGACCAGAGGCATTTTAGCAAGGCATGTATTTGTGCAGGTACTTGCGCACACACCCCTATTAACATAGTGAGTGAAGCTGCTGAAAAATAAGCCGTTGCCAATGCTGCCTCTTAACTTGTCTTACACCCAAGTGCACACAGCAGCTTTATTGACTGGTGATGTGGAAATGTTCTTTCAAACTAGGCATTCATAATTAAACTGAGATCAAATACTCAGCCTTCGCTGTGGTGCTAATGATGTGCAATATCTTCCTTTTCTTGTATTATTTTTTCATGTTTGTCTCTGTGTGTGCGCATGTGTGTGTATTTTTGCAGCAAGCTGGAAATTATATTTTTAGTCAAGAGGACTAATTAATAATTCATTCATGAATAATGATGAAAGTAGCTGATTAAAATGTATGTCTAGCTTCAAAAGGAATAATCTTCAGAAGTTATAAGGTTTATAAAGTCCATCTCGTCCCCCATCTTCTCTTCCCAGCCTCTGTGCAACAGCTGTTGTTATTCCCATTCACAGGTATCAGGTAGCAGTTTTGCTGGGGATATGATCCAGAGTCATAAAGCCTGGTTTTCTGAGGAGGTGGGAAGTTTCCCTCTGAGGTAGGAAGCTGGACTGCATCTCCTGATGGCAGTACAGTGTGGAGCTCCAGAGGCAGATCCCCAGAGTGGCGGGGTGTGTGTGTGGCACAGCGATCAGAGGTGCACATGGGCATTACGCGGGTTCGCAGGTGGGCTTGCCTGAAGATTTCCTAAGGTAACCTTCAGTTACAAGAGTCACTCTGCCAGAGTTTTCAGCTGTTGCTGCCTGCACAAGGCAGGCAGCGTTGAACTGCAGTGGCAGGGACGTGTCAGCACTGTGATTCCTCTGCGGGAGTTGCTCCTCTCTTCAGTGCCTTGTGGCCCTCAAAGTACACGTTGAACGTTCTTGACCAACGCGCAGGACTGCAAATGGCTCGCGGCAGTTACAGGAGGTGGAGATGTGAGCAAAGTCAGCTGCAAACCTTCCTTTAGCTTCTCCTTCTTGGTTTATCAGGACTGTGTTGAATGGTGTCCTGCCTACTAGTACCTCAGTGCCTTTTTTCCTCTCCTTTAATCTTCTGAAGGGAAAAAATAAACCCTGAAAACACAATACAAGGAAAAAAAACTGAGAGGAGGGATCAAAGTCTTTCGTGAACACAGTGTGTGTAAAGCCACCTGCAGGGGCAGATTTGTCATGGTACATTTTTGCAAAAATCATTAACTTGTCATGGCAAAATGGAAAAAGTAATAAAACAGCAGTAAAAACAAGTTAAATTCTGAGCCTGGAGGATCAGCTTATTTTTTAAGAAATTACAGCTTTTTAGGGGTCAGCTCTTACTTTCTCCACGCCTGTGCGACCATCGCCCTTTTCCTTTTAGCGTAGCCCTTTTCCAGGCCTCAATATTTCTGCAGAGTTCTGTATTTGACGTGTGGAAGAACACTCGTTATTACCCTTTCCCCTCTAGATGATCTTTTTATTTTTCCATCCTGGTGATGTAGTTGTGACAGTACATAAAATTACAGCTAATTGCACTGGCCGAGTCCTTTCTGCTACTCTCAGCTTATATCCTCAGCTCAGAAGTACTTGACAAAGTTCCAACAAGATTTTAGGCAAAAGAGCATTTCCTGAGGCTCCTCCTGTTGGATCATGTCTTCCTGAACTGTGAGTCCTTACTTTTGTTAGTGCAGATATGCTTATTACTCCTTGTGAAACAAAGTCACATTACATGCACAGTTGGCAATGTTCAACTCCTAATAACTCATCTGTGTTTGCATTCTGAACTAAATGACCTGAAAAATTTTAGGTTAAAATGTGAGGGAGAAGAAGGGGGGGGTAGACACATTAGAAAATGAAGAGAGGTTCAGGAATGCATTTAGAACTGAGAAATCTTAATTTTCCAGCCCATCTAAAACTGGAAGGCCATTGAAAGGGTAGGACTAGACGTTCATCTGGTGTAAATAGACATGGTTCACTGGTTATAAGGGAGCTATGCAAATAGCTATCCGCTGAGGATGCAACCCACAATTTAAAAAAGAAAGCATTTAGAAACCAAGGGAAGTGTAAGAGAGCTGTTTACTTCTCAGTAGCTGTGCCAGGTTCACCTGAGGTCAGCAGTGAGCAGGAGGTCAGTGCTCTGTGCTGGTTCCCTGCATCTTTACTGCCCTATTATCTGAATATCTGCATTAGCATTTGCTCCTATAGGAAGCTGGCTGCTGGCATCACTTCACATTCAGTGTGACAGGTATCCAACTGCTGCCACAAACAACACCTCTTGTGGTAATCTCCTCTGGGATAACCAGACAAGTGCTTCATCCTTCATGGGACTCATTTCTTCCTCAAACTCATTAAAAAAAACATATGGAAAGAGTGGCAGTGAGTAGTACTACAGGCATTTAGCTAGAGTAGCAAACCCTTACAAGTTAGAGTTGCTCTTGTTAATTAATTGGCTTTTTTTTTTAAAAAAAAAGTGTAATAATTTCTGTTGGTGAGAGAGCAGCACTCAGCTACTGTGATATAATGGCAGAGCTGGTAACAAGCTCAGGAGCCCACAGACAGTAACACACACAATATCTATTGGCCCTCTTTAGAAACCAAGATGTTTTTCTGGGTTATTTTTTGTTTGTTTGTTTGTTTCCTAATTCATGCCCCAGGGGTGAAGCTCCAGCATATACTCTTGCAGGTGTCAGTTCCACATCCCTCGAAATTCCATTGCAGAACTCCCCTTTGCTGCTGAAGGATTAAATGTTACCTCTCCATTTCTGTATTCAGCCCCTCTGGTGCAATGACATCTATCTTGTGCATTGCACTCTGTGTGTGATGTGACAGGCTGAATGGTTTTTGAAAATATATTGTGGTTTTAATCTCTCGGAGCCCTGAAGTGTATTAAAAAAGCTTTTTGAAGATCTCAGGAACAATAGAAATTTGTACGCTGGGCTTTGGGGTTTTGTTAGTCCATGTAAAGCGGTTTTCTTTGAACAAGTGACCTTTTCCTCATGTTCCACAGCACCCTGGTGGCTGTCCTGGTAACACAGAGACGGGGTGAACGCTCTTCTTGGGGATGAGGAGTCTTGCAGAGATCTGACCTCACCAGGGACCAAAAAGCTTATTTAGGACATGGGCGGTGGTATGCACATGCACACATGCATTTTAAAATGCTAAGATAACATTATTTAGCACTGTAGGTGGGAATAAATTTGGGTATTTTGATTCAGGACCCTGAAATTCAGAAGCAGCCCCTTAACTGGTGAAAACAGCACTTTACTAAAGGCAGTGGACTAATGTTAGCTGTTGTTTTTCTATTCCTAGCTTGGTCATTTTTATTCTCATCTTTGATTATCAGGCCTGGCATCAATCCCCTAGAGCCTCCTGCCCATCTTCTACTCCATAAACTAGCTAATCTTAGCCCTCTGACAGTTTTTCAATAAAGATAGTGCTGCTATATTTTCCAGCTCTGCACTGGAGGCTTTATCACCTCCTGCCCTTTGGCACATGGACTTTTATTTTCATCTGTTCTTGGTCTCACTAATGCAACAGTCTTGGTTGCTGTAGTAGTTCAGTGGTGTATTTTGATCTGTCAGTCCAACATCTTTCTTAGTTAAAACCGTAACCTGTAATATATTGCAGTTTCTCTTACTGCGTAATAAAGCTTTTGGGAGTGCACCAAAAGAAATCCTGCCCTTATGGTTTAGAGTGTTTAAAGCAATAGTAAGCGTGCTTTGTATCAAATTAGCTCTTACGGTTCTTCAGTCACACTGCCAGATTTTTCTTTTATTACCTTGAAGGAATTTTCCCTCCCTTCTCAGCTTCTCCACCCTTTTCATTTTCACAGCTGCTTCTCTTCAAGCTCAAACTTCCCTTCTGTTCGGTGGTGATCCTTAGGTGGCCATAATCTGGAAAAGGCTGCTACTGCTTGGCACTCTTTTAATTATTAATATTTCAGTCGTTAATATTCAATAGTAACTCATTATGCAAAATTTATATCATCCTAAAGAGCCACAGCATTAGCAGGGTCCAAAGCACCAGAGTTTTCTTCTGAAAAGATAAAAATTTATTCTATTTACTGTCAATAAACTTGTAAGATAAAATCGTATCAGCAAGGGGGCAGAAAAGCAGGAAATTGCAGACTAAGATGTCTGAAGAGCTTACAAAATAGAAGGGTTAGTTATTTTCTTAAGATGAGTAGGACAGTGTAAAATCCACAGGTAACAGTAATTGGGGCGACTCAGTCCGCATTTGCTTTCTTAACACTTAAAAAGAGTAATCTTTTTTTAATTGGAAATTGGACACAGATAAGCTGGTTCCTTTAGTTTCATGTAGAAAATAGAAAAATAAAAGCGACGAGCCCAGCTGTTTGTTCCAGGGAGGCTTCCTGCTTAATTCCTGCACTCAAGATCTAATGGACACGGTTCAGGTCCCACTTGGACCATCTGTGAATCACAACATTCCCTGGCCATCTCAGTAGGTGTAAAACAGGAGGTGAGACCTTGCCTGGTCACTTCAGAGCAATCAGCAACCTGCCAAACGATCAGGAGGTAATTGAGGAAAAAAGGGTGATATTCATCAAGTCACGGAAGTGCAGGGAAAAGAAAGACACGATGCTTTTGTCCACAGCAATAAATCCTCCAGCCCAAGATTCTTATTATCTGCAAAGGCTGCTGTTGACAGGATTGTGACATACAGCACCGCTCGGTCTGTGGTTCCACATTAGCCGCAGTGGGCATCCAAATTGTTTTTTGACAAATCCTTCGGAAGGCTGCCAGAAACCTTCTGGCATGCACTAACAACTGGTTTATGGTCCTGCACAAATGGACAAACTCCTGATAGAGGTTAAATGCACTGCATTAGAAATTGTGTTCTATTTTTTCATATTGCAGAAGGAGAGATGTGATGATTTAGTGATTCTCTTGAGGACAGTTTGAAAATATTGCAGACTTGACAGATGGCAAAAAGACAGCTCAGCAATGCTGCATTATTCCTATTGTGATTTAGTTTTTAACACCTTTGCTTATTACATGTTAAAACAAAGGCAGTAGGCCAGTATTTGGCATGGCTCTTTGTTGCCTATTTGTCATAGGCAGTTTCTTATTCTTCATTTCCATAGTAGAAACCACCATATTGTCTTCCTAGAGCAAACAAGGAGTGCAAGCAGGATATTCAACCCCGCTGATCTCAAAGTGCCAAAAGAACCCAAGTACTGCTTGTTTGGTTTTTTGTAGTCCACATAGTAGCTGAAATGAAAACATGGGTGGTGGCTCATAAAGCCAGTGTGTCTCACAGCCTGTGTTCAGAAAAGGTCTTTCTACATCCTTTGATGTGGAAGGCTTTGAAGGTGTGTTGGGGGAACAGGGAGTCCCATAAGTGTGTGCTTTCTTGCTGAATCCCACCACAGAGGAGTAGTAAATATGCAAGTCTCATTGCGAACAGGCTTTCACTAGAAAAATATGAGGTGGCAAGATATCGAACTGGCCCCCGGTATGACCAGTGGCAGAACTGAGGCTGGGGCACTGCTCTCAGCAGCCAGTGGGCTGGCTAGCAGTCCTGGCTAGAAGTCATTTCAGGGCAACTTAGTCCCTTGGATGACAGTCAGGTGCCACTGGCTGTCACTCTTGGTCTCAGACAGCCTGGTGCCCAAACCAGGGAGGGGGAAGAAGGCCAGATGGTGTTAAACTATCTATCCCAGTGCTGTTCCATTCAAGGCTTTCTCACTTCCTGAGACCCCTTACCTGCCTGTGCAGTTCAATTGTGAACATCACCGGCAGAAAAGGGACCTGAGAGAGGATGGTCTGGCTCCCACAGCCACCAGTGAGACGCCTTTGAACTCTCTTCATTCACGGGTGTGGAACTGGATGAGACTTCTGGCAGATTCCCATTTCTAAAGCTAACAGTTTCTATAAGCTGTGTCGCCATGCCTATCACGTTGCATTTCAAGATCTGTCATTCATCTTTTCCTTGTTCTTTGCACTTAGTCTTGGTTTTGCCAAAGGAAACGTTTTCTTCCATCTGTGGAGTATTTGCACTCTGTGCCTCCCTTTTTTAATTCTTTCCTCTTTCCATCATACGAGGCAATGCAAGTAGTCTTTTCCATCTAAAAAATGAATCCAAAAATGGAAAAGAAAACACGTTTTGAGACTTTGTGTTATACATACATACTCTTCGGGACAAGCATATTTTATTCGTTAAGGAAGAGAATAACTTTTAGGCTGAGACTTACAAACTGTTGTGGGATGATGGAGCAAGCAGTTTCAAATATGGCAAAATCACTCATGTGGAAAAACAAAGTGTGAAATGGTGGAGGGTCGGTCTTGTGGTGGCTGTGCCTTGTCATCTTTTTTCAAATGCTTGTTGGTGGGGAGTCAGATTTAGGGGCCTGAAGGGAAAGGTGGTGTAAACTTGATGGTGTGTTGACAGTCAGAAAACCCCTGTCAGCTGTGGTGGGAAAAGGGAAGTGGTCTGCTCTAGGGTGCATTTTATGGGCTCCAAGGAAAAAGGGAGATTTCCTTCTTTTTTGTTCTTGAGCATATACCCTATCTTCTGAAAGGCTGCAGTGATAGGAAGTGGGAGGTGATACTCTCAAGGTATTTTGGGTAATGGTGGGGTGTTATATGGTTTTCAGAGAAGAATGGCTCTGTGTCATTTTCTGTCTGGTGTCTCAGTGAAGAAGTGTTAGAGAATTAATCAGACTTAACTCCTTAGGAGGAGATCTGCTTACACTTCTAACTGCAGGGTGGCTGGATTTCTGTCTGCAGTCTTTTACACGTTTGTATGAGTTTGCTTTGCTCATGCCTACAGCTGAGTCTGAGCTGACCCCCCTCAGTAACACCGTGCCGAGTTGTCAGAATACATTAGCCCAAGTCTGGCACTTGCTAAAGAATATATGTAGCTCTTAGGGGACTCAGAGCACGGATAAAGCCTGCTCATCTGTGTCAGAGGAGTACCTACTTAGAAAGGTACTAGCTCAGAACGAGCCAGCTTAGCTACCAAGCTCAGCCTAGCTGCTGCAATACAGTGCATTGCTGTGTTTGAAATGCCTGCATGTGTGAGATCTTGCCAGCTCACAGTGTCCGTGAGCTGGTCCCTTCCCCTTCGCTGCCAGCCCTTGGGAAAAGCTTGTGTTTCTGTGTTCAGGAACCATGGAATCTTTTCTGATGTTAGGCAACAGAGAAGAAGCACTTGGTCTGTTCTACACTGCTTTCTGCAGGTACATGAGATTGGCATTTGGGTTGGGGGATTCAGTTACGTTTTATTGGGTGTCTTCAGAGGCTTGAAGGGGCTGCGGTTTAAGGCCTTGCTTTGTGCATCCGAAGACTGGCTCTGGCTGTGGTGTTCCCACAGCTGCTCTGCCCCCTTGTGTGATGCCATTTTGTGCCTCCCTGCCTTTATTTCATCTGCCTTGTCCCTCCTCTATACAACCTGCTTAGGGCAGGAACTATGTCTTTATGGAATGCGGAGGAGGTGATTTTATGCTATCATTGATAATAAACAACATCACGAGATAGCAACAAGTTGATTTCTTTTAATCATTTTGTCTTCTTCCCCTACTATTACTTGGCATTATTCTGTCTGTTAACCTTGCAGGCTATGGTACTAATTTGATTTATTGCTTAAAAACCAACGTGAATTTTCCTGAGGCTGTTCCAGAAATTGCTTGCTTTGTTATCAAAGGATCAACAATTCACTGAAGACATCTGAGGTTTTTTTACCCCAGGCTATTTTAAGAAATACATATAGATGTGTATAAAGAAGAACTGTCGAAGTAGTCCAGAAGGTACTGCTGCACCTGTAACAAGCTGTTCACAGTGCTGTGCAGCAGCTGTACCATCCCAAAATACTCACTCATCCCTAGAATGGTGTGTCTTGTCCCAGGCACCAGTTACTAATCTTTGCATTTGTAGACTTCAGCTTTGTATGTTTTTTCCATTTTACAATATAAACTGAGCAGACCCAAGAAAATGGTGCGAAGGAGATTTCCAGTGAGAGGACTGGGTCGGTTGTTCGATTTAGCAGTGGCACATCTAAGCAGACAGGCTAATGCTCACTGTAACTTTCTTCTTCATAGGTTTTCATCACACAGATGAGAAAGACTAGCACCATAAGCGTGAAACGAGGAATAATAAATACATTTGTAGACAGCTGGCTGATTTGTGGAACTCCCTGCTGCAGTCAGGAGTGTAGCAGGCGTGAGTAATGGGACAGCTGGTTGGTGCAAGTAATACCAGCTTTCACCTTTATAGTGTTCTTCAGACCATGAGTCTGCTGCACCTCCTCATTGCTAGGAGTCCATTTCCCTTGGAAACAGGCACTTCTTTCAAACACTGTGTAAAAACAGAAGAAGGAAGGTCGTAAAAGAAAACCTCATCTGAGCTGGGTTGACTCCTGTACTTCTCATGCTGTGTGACTGAAGTTTTTGCATTTAGCATTTGGCCTTGCAAGAGAGCCCCTTTAACTCTGAAGCTAGGTTGTTTTCTAGATGTAGCTGCAGGATCAATGTTTGGGATACCATCTTGTCTTCCTCTCTTTAGATTTTTGTCAGACATAGAGTTTTTCTGCCGGGAAACGCTATCCAGGGTTCACTGAAGCCATGTTGTAATTAGGTAGTTTGTTTGACGTGATACTTTTAAACTACCTTCTGTGATAGCTGCACTGTGCAATTGTCACCTGCTCAGGTCTGCTTTGGTTGTGTTGCTCTTCTCTTCGTTCTCACTCTTTTTTATGATTTAATGGGAATTCAGCAGTGACCCTGATAGAAATGAAGAGAGGAATATAGGCAGGAGAAAGCAAAGTATGTGAAAATGAAGCACAGAATAAAGGAAGCTTTTGTAAATTGGATGCCTTAGAAGGTGAAATCTAAGCAAGTTAGTTTTCCTGGGAACATGTGATTTCATTATTTATCTACTTACTATACTTAGCAAGTGTGATTGTTACTAACACTGAGGTATTTTGCATGACACATTTGCTCTGTCATAATACCTCTGAGTCTTGTGAACACCTCTGCTGGTGAAATGAGACTGTTGGAGACCAGCTTCCAAAAATGACCTTCTCCTCCTGGACTTTGTGGCAAGAACGGCTTGTTGGATCAGGACCGCTACTATCGTGCATCTCATGCAGTGGTTTTTGCTGGCGGTGAATTAAGCTACTGTGACTTAGGTCTGAGTTTAAGAACATTTTCCAGAGTGCAGGGGCTAAGGATAACCACAGGAGTGGAGGGCAGTGAGTAACAGCTGTGGTGCACAAGCTGACCTTGTGCACATTTAGGTCTCACTGAAATAAGTTTGAATGTGTTGCCCAGTTGCCAGCTCCGTGATCACTGTGGAAACACCTACTTAAGGGGTCAGGAAAGTGGAGCAGCTGACCCCTTGATGGATCTTGATTGCCTCCTTATTGATGTCCCTGTAAATCATCAGAGAAGGAAATGGCCCAGGCAAAGCGAAAAGGAAGCAAAGAGAACTTGCTGCATCGTGGGGTTATGCAGGTGAACAGCGAAAGCTGCAGTGTAGGAAACCTGCATATTGAAAGCATTAGTATTATCTGGGAGACAGACAAGGTGGCAAATCGGGTACTGGTGCATTACCTCTCGTGAACTCAGGTGAACAATTCCCTTGACTTGGCTCTGACATGAAATGTGTTCTTTTAGACTATCACTCTGCCTTATGAGACTGGCCAGAAGCCCCACTACAGGGCTTGCCATGATGAGAATCCTTGCGTGTGAAGCGTTAGCTGTTCCAGGGCTTCCTTACCTCCCTGACAAATTTAATGAAGATTTGGAATTTCTTACGCTATATTAGTGATCCACCAACCTAATCAAAGAGCCCTAATTTGATATTTGTGTTTCTGACAGACTGCTTTACATGTGGTTTGCAAAAGTTCATAATCTTCTTCAGTTAAATTCAGGTAATGTTTTAATTTAAAAAAATATTACCTATTTTTGCAAGGGTATTTTTAGAAGTAATAAGTACTTTGCTGTGTCTACAAAACCAGGAATAGCCCTTTCCGTGTGCAGCAGTAATAACCCAGCAGCTGAAAAAAACCTTAAAATTTTCATCACAGGGGAAAGAAGTCAAGCTCTGAGCTGTTGGTTTTAGCTAAGATTGCTTTATGCCTACTAGGAACCAGTTTATCAAAGAACTCTTTCTATATTTAACGGATTTCATTTTTTTATTATTTTACATTTATAAACATCCAGGAATATATATATATTTCATACCATTTTCCCGCATTTTGCTTGCAGTGTTACTGTTGGAAAGCAAGCATCCTCCATCTTCTCTGTGTATGATTTCAGCTAGGAAAAGATAAAAGTGGTTTTATTATGCTCCTTGTAGAGCTATTTGCTTGGAGACCAAAGTTCTCTTTCTGATTTGGTGTCTTTGCATCTTCTGGAGCAAACAAAAGGAAAAGAAAGAAGAGAATTACAGAGCAGCAGTAGCTTCTTTAACTGGAAGCAATGTACAAAATATTCCATCTGGCTACATTGACACCTTATTATAGTTTATTGCTCATTTGGAAATGAGAGTCACAATTCCCTTGTGTAGAATGCTCTCATGTTTCTCAACAGCAGAGCTGACAAGAAAGCCTAAATCTCCCAGGGCTTTGGGGCAGCTCCGGGCTGGGCTGGCCCCTGTGTGTCCCTTCCCTGCAGCCAGGAGACAAATGTGCCTGGGAACAGGATTCCACGGTGCTCCCACCAGAATTGTCAGTGTCATTAAGTAAAAACCTTATGTGGATTGGGGTTGATGTTGTTGTATTTCCTTCCTTTCATTGAAGGAACTGAATTGTTGTCAACAAATATTTTAGGTTAAGAAAATGAACGTCACCCAAAATGACCCTTAGTTTCGAATAAGTTGCTATAATAGATGAAAATGGAAATGCCAACACTCTTAATTCAAGTTAACAAAACACTTGGTATCATTATTTCAAAAATAACATTATTTCAGATTTGATCTTCCAGTTGGCTTTAATTCCATTAATATGTATTTTTGGGAAACCTCTAAAGTCTTCACAAATCTCTAATCCAGTATCCCTATTTGGTAGTGTATTGCAGTAGGCAGCCCAGGAAGAGAATTCAATTGTCTCAAGTGGAAGAGGGTACATCAGTGTGCATCTGAGAAGTTGAAAATCTGGCTCTGCAGGTTCTGAAAAAGCTTTTAAGGATGCCGAGAACCTTTAAGGATGCTGATACTTTGTGCCTCAGAAATGGAAATGGGAACTTTGCCAGTCAGTGTTGGAATAGAAGCAGTTTGGTGAAGTGTGCTCAGATACAGCTATTTCACAGAGCTCTTACACAATGCCACACTGAAATATTACAGGCACTGGGCTGTGACAGCTGTCAGTCACACTCAGCTGAATGTCAGCTGGTAAAATACCACTATACTTGGCTGCATGTAGCAGTACTGAATTTTGCCCAACTGTCTTAAAAAGAGAAAATTTAACGCATCTCAACTTAATTTTCTGAAGAAATTCTGGGAGCATAATGTATGGAGCTACCAAGGCTTTGCAGTTCATTGCCTCTAGACCATGGTGCAGCTCAAATCATCATGGACTTCTTAATGTATTTGCAGGGGCACTCCACTCATGCTCTGCTTAGTATTGTCCAAGCCAGTCATGAAAACACTAACCCTGTCTGTTCCAAAGCACTAGAGAGACTGATACACTGTTAATTCAATTAATTTCTGAGCCCTAATCTGAAGATTATCCAAATCACTAAGGCAGTGCCATCCCTGGCCTTCTCTGATCATGCACAGGCTTGAACCTCTTTGTTAACGCCCTGAGCATGAAAGGAGCTGCTGGAGTCTACCACCTGACATCTGGAAGTGGAGACAGTCGTCTTAAACCTGACAACTTCCCCTTCCTTCCCTGTGGCAGAAAGGTAGCCTGGGGGCTCTGACAGGAAGGAAAACCAGCCTTTTACTTGGAAGAACCTGGTTGTGCTTGAATGGTGAGGGAGTTGAATGCTGGACAGGAAGGACTGTATGCTCAGTGCTGGAGGCCCCGCAGAAGGCTAATAGTGCCAGCCTGCTGGGTATTCTTATGTGCTTCAGTTTTACCTCTCACTGGGAGGAGAAGAGAGATCTTGGGCTTTTATTGGGTTGTAGACTGAGAAAAGCTAAGCCTTTCTCGTAGGAGCAATGGGAAGAACAGTGGGAGTGAAGGGGGATGTGTTCCTGTCCTTTACCCAAAGCAGCTGATAGTTCATTGGCCCAGGTGATGGTCTGGACGTGGGACCACCTCACTCCTCACTCTGTGTCAAAAGAGAGTCAAATTCCCACACACCCAAGCCTGGTCACAAGCCGCTTGTGAAGAGGTTCACTGAATAGGATGGGTCCCTCCCAAGTCTGGAATGGGTTTTCGCTGAAAGACTTGTGAAGTTGCATTTTCACAAAAAGTTCTGGTTTAAACAGGTTGGCATTTCCTCAAGAAAAATCCATTGGGTTGGAAAACTTCCAGATAGCTCTGTTGCGAAACGAAGCGATTACATTTCAGAACTCCTTTAAAACTGCAAGAAGGGGCGAAATGCTCAGAGAGGTGCAGGCAGACACATGGATCTGCTTTGAAAATGGAGTTCAAGAAGGAACTCATTTGACAACTACTTATTAAAGCCGTAACAGCAGAATCTCAAATCCTGAAATTAGCCTCCCTGCTTCAGTAGAAATGTCTTTGCTCACCGTGTTCCTTCTCTCTTTCTTATGTCTCCACTGGTGCGGTCTTGTGCCGGAATTTCTAACTGGCTATCTCCCCCTATGTTTTATATGTGTCTTGGGCAAAGAGGGCTTTAGACTAGGGATCAGATGATTTACAGAGTGGAAAAATACTGCTTGATAATAAAAGGAGAATATTGAATAAACCCCAGATTTAATACCCAACCTAGCAGAACACCCTGATGAATGTAATTGCATTTTAAGCATTCTGATTGAATTTTTGATCCATATTGCATTTGTTTTGCTTGTGAATCTTTTATGGGAAAAAAAAAGTGACTGGAGATTAAAGGATTACCAAGTTCTTAAGAAGCCAAGGCAGCTGCTAAAGCATCTGAATACTCTTGCCTGAATTTGGTAGGAAAGCTATATTAATATTTTCTATTCTAGCATGCAGTGTGTCTTAATCCCAAATAGCCCAGGGGCAGGAGAACAAGGGAGAAGAGCCATAAGGGACAATTGCTTCTACAGGTGAACAAACTGCAGGGTATTAGCAAGAGCTGGAACAAAACAGTGGTGTAATTGAAATAAGAACTCATCTGAAATTATTATGGGGGAGGATGAGGCTTTTCTTTTTTTCCTCTCTAATTTTCTAATGAGGTGGAAAGAGTGAGCAGTACCTTGCATACACTTGCATCATGAGAGTTAACTCATTTTTGTTCTCCCTTAGTGGCAAGTGCTGTGGCCAACATGCTGGAGCCTTTAGCCCCTAAAAAGTGAGGTTGCTGCAGGAGACACAGAGGCAGCAACTGGGCTTGCAAAAGGGTTTTCAGCAGTGGAGGTAGGACTTCTACAGCACATTCAGCACAGAGAGTGAGTGATAGGTTTACTCAGGGGAAGTGATTAAAGTCCTTTAGGGTCAGTGTGTGCCTTTAGGTGGGGCAGAGGGCAAGTGGCTCTGCTTTATACACACACAGAGCTACGGGGAGCTGTGAAACTCTGCTATTCACCAGAAAACTCATTGTCTGATTGTGCAGAACACTGTTTATTATTAGGTCAGAATGACCATTGTACGTGCACGTGAAGAAGAAGCATTCAAACTTCTAGTTGGCTGCACACAGAGGCAAAGTCATCATCTCCCAACGCATTCAACACAAAAATCTAAAACCCACAACACCCAAGGACAGAAAAAACCCTGCCAAGCACTGAAAGATCCAGGGAGGTCTTTCAGGCTTTAACAGGCTCTCCTGAATCTGTAGCGTGTTTTAGCAAATGCTGGCTGCCTCTTGGAGTCTTCTCTTGGCTGAACCAAAAAAAAAAAAAAAAAAAAAAAGCGAATCTTAAGAAGTGACTTCTGGTCGGATCAGGGTACATGATAAGCAAAAGGCAAACTCAGCAGTGCTGATGGGGAATGGCTTTTGGCCAGTGGTTTTTGATCTGTGAGAGCAAGAGATCACCACATCTGTTGAGGCTGAAATTTGTTACCAAAATAAAGTGTAATACTTTTGTTGCTCTGAAATGATACAAATAATATTATTTTCAGTGGTCCAAAACTGTAGATATAACATTTTATAGGTAGCACCACCTTAAAGTATGCTTAGCATAATTTCTGTGCCAGTCAAAGCTTCAGAAACCGTTAAAACTGAGAACAGAATTAAAGAGCTGAGCAACAAAAGCAGCATCGGGAAAAGATGACGAGGGAAAGAACTTTTTATTTCTCCTGTCTAGTGCTTGTGATTAGACACACAACATGGGGTTGGGGGAAAGTTTTTTCTCCAAGTCTGGAGTAGGTGGATGAGGTTTGCAGATATTTCTAAATGCCAGAACTTTCCAAAATGATTGCAGGCAGGTAAATCCCCTGAGAACACTGTAAAGTCCAAAATGGTTTTTGTTCATGACAAAGAAACCCCTTAGACATGATGGCAAGAATAAAAATCTACATTAGATCGAGAGAGCAGTGAAATGTTTCAAGGGGAAAACTGATGCCTGTGTGAAACCTGTGGTTTGGTTTAAAACCATACTGGAGTGAAGCATTTTGAATCTTCTGCACAGTTCCTGTTAGGTACAACCCACAACCAGACCTGCAGGTTCATGTCTGTTCCTCCTTTTTTTTTTTTTTTTTTAAAAATCCTGTAAGGTATTTAGAGTTGAAGTTTGGACTTCTGTGCACAGTGGAGACATGTGAAGTAGTCATTCCATATACACTTACCTTTGGGCAAACTTTATACCCTTGGGCATGTTGTTTAGGCTTGTTTGTCTTCTTCTGGCGGCAGAAGCAAAAAGATAGATAGACCCTGAAAAAAGGGACTAGTTTGGTTGTAAGTGGCATCTAAAATCTTGTAATCGTGTGACACTCTTGGTTTCAGCGGACTTTCCAAGCCAAGAATTTAAAATGGCTTTCTGTGTGTCCTCTTAGCCTTGAACCGAGCGGACCCTGTGCTGTGAATGTGTTTGAGGTATGGTTATGTCTAACCAGATGTCTTTGGTTTGATAAAATGCACGGGCACTGGGACTCTTACCTGTTCTTTAGTCTATACACAGCAGCAGGTGATGATGGATGCCTTTGAAACGCCTCACAGCAAACACTGCATCAAGTGGAAGGAGTAAAAAGGCCTGGTGTGATGTGCCAGTCTCATCTTCAGCCGTGATGTCCAGGGCATAAGAGCTGCCATCTTCACTAATCACATTTCTGCCATCTCAGCTTTGGAGATTGACCCTCTTCAGCTCCACTTGGATGTGCAGGGAGGTCCAGTTCAGCAGCACTTTGGGTGGATCTGTAGTCTTCTTTTTTCAGATTGCTGGTGGATGTAAGCAATCAACTCAGAAAACCTCGGGCTTCACATGTGAAGGCCAACCATTTTTTCATGTTATCTGAGTGGAAAAAATGCCATTCCGTCAAGGCCGTGGTAGCAGCAGGACAAGTCCTTCTTCTAGTCTCCTGCACCAGTATTTTCTGTGACCAAGTGAAGCAAAGTTTTGGTTTTTTTTTTAAAAAAAAAAGAAAAAAAAAAGAGGTAGCTTCTTTAATTGGTTTTTTTCCTCCCCATTATACATTCTCCTTCCAACACAGGGGTGAAGCTGTCTGGTTTTTACTGACCAGTATGCAAAGACAGGGCAATATGAAGTCAAAGCTTTACAAATCATTGAGAATGCAATTGAGGATAAACCACAGTCCTCTGCTAGACTCTAATAATTCTTATTTGGATTTGCTTGTGTCTGTCATTGCTTTGCTTATGATGATAATGCTTATGGAGACGGGGCTTAGTATTTTTTTTTTGTTAGAAGAAAAGATCTTTAAGCCCCATGTATTTAAATGAATTCATGTAATTCATAGGAGCTAAAGGATGAAATAATACAGGATCATAATTATTTTTGCCCAGGAAAAAAAAAAAATCCATTAATCCTCCCATCCTTTCATTGCTAGCAGCAGTCACAAAAGCAAATCACTGAGGTCCTTCGGCAATAATTTTCTAGCGAGCTTTTTGCACTTCCTTGACCTCCGCTCTGCCGTGATGGGAAAGAAAGGGCAGAAATGAGAGATAGCTGAGAGTGTTGCTCCATGCTGGGAAGTAAGTATGTGTGAACTGAGCTGTCATTGTCATGCTCAGAGCAGAGCCAGCTTAGGGATCCCCCTTGCTTCCCAGGGCTGCAGAGCCAGCCCGCTCTTCGACTTCACTCTGTTTGCAGCAGCTGCATGTAGGAAACAAAACCTGCAAATCCCCTAATTCTGATGGGTCAGGCAGGTTTGCTTTTGAAATGGCCAATTCCCTCAGCGCCAGTTTGCTGGTAATAAGCAGTTTACGTTATATAGTGGTCAAAGGAACTGTTTTTCCATTCAAAGGAATTCTGCAGATCCTACTGCAGATATTAGTGCTGTGAGAAATAATTACGAATAGGTTCAGAATGCACTGTTAGCACTTTGACATCTATTAAAAATTAAGATTTGCCCAGGCTACTGTTCTAATGTTAAACTTTTCTAAATATAATTAGATATTTGTGTTAAACCAACAAGTAAAGCCAGTGTATAATTTGGAGTCACAGGTCATTGAAGTCAGTGAACACATTTTATTAGTTTCATATGGAAACGTGAAGAGTGGGGGGAACAGCATGGGAAGGATACCCAAATAATGCAGTTTTAAAACAGTGTGATATGTATTCCGGTAAAGTTTGCTGTGAGAGAACTGTGAAGTTGGGTCTCAAAATGATTTGTGAAAACAGTCTCCCCTTACTTGTTGCCTTGACCCTATGATTTTATGGGAGTATCAAATGGGGGGTTGCTCGTAGCAGTGAAGCCCAGGTGGCAGTTGTGGGGCTCAAGTCACGATGCTCGGCTTTTGGATAAAAAGAAAGAGAAGGCTTTGTGGTGCAAAAGGAACAAAACAACATATATCTCAAAGGCTCAGAAACTAGGCAAGAAACAGAATGTATCTTCAATGAAAGGACAGAGAAGAACAAAGCCTAACCCTCTGAATTTTTGAACCGTTCTTGGGAGTTTGGGGGCCTTTTACACTGAAGAGTTAAGCTTAGCCTTGCTAACCCTGTTGATGGATGTTGTTGCTCCCTGGGCTTATCTTGTTTAGCAGGAAAGGAGGAAATGAAGCAGGCCAGAGGAGAAGCTCTGTAGGAAAAGGGACTGGAGCTATGGCCTCTCTAGGAAGGGAGGCGGTAGCAGTGCCTATCAGTTCTCTGCAGATTTGATGCCTACCCTCAAATGCCGCCTGAAAATTTCAACGTCTTAGCTTTGCAAAACAGCCTTTCTCCAACTTTTCTTCTCCTCGTCTGTGGCAGGCAATGCAGCATTTGTCCTTTTTATGTCTTTTTATATCACAAATTATAATACAGTTAGAGTGAAAAGAAGAGCATTTAATTACTGGGAAATAATAAATGTCCAGGAATCAAAATATTCTAAGAGTCACAGACACTGTTTACAGGAAAGTGGTTTTTCTTTCAAAGTCTTTGCTGCTTCATGTAGTTATGATTAATCAGACATCTCACCCTTCTCTGGTAGCTTGCTTCAATATAAAACGTGCATCACAAGTAGCATGTTTTAGTCCTCAAGGTAATTCAGTTTGCAGGAAGGATAAAAACCTGCTACAGGGAGAGGAGATCTTGGATCTGAGCCCACATTTTCCGAGGGGATAGCCTTGATTCCCTAAAAGGGTTCATTGCAAACTGTTGAAAAGCAATTACTTTAGGGTAGGAAATCCTGTATGATGTGTTTCAATTACTGTCCCTCAGTTGTATTGTGATATGGCCATATGCTGTAGGCTGCGACCTCAATTACCCTGAGGTTCCTTATTTACAGGAATGGTTACCAAAGTCTGACTTGCAATATTGTTAGACCTGGAATATCAGCTGTTCATCATTCAGGGTACCAGTCAGGTTTGTAGGAGATTTCCCATCTTGTTTAAGCATGTATATAGCAGTTATTCTTTTCAGAAATATTCCACAAACCACCACTGTCACGAAACAGAAAATACGTCTTTTCAAATAGCTTAACACTGTGACTTATTTTGGACTTCTGTTTTCATAAGGTACGTCCATTTTTGGAGGTCAGAGTTGTCAGTCCTCAAGGTAGCTTGTTTTTCCAAGAACAGTGGTTATTTTCCCCCACTAAAAATGAGTCCCCTTCTCAGTGTGTTGATTCACCCCCTTCTGCTATCATTTATCACTCCTGAAAATCTGGTCCCGATGGCATAAACAAGAATTTTTTTGAAACCTGGGCTCTAATGAAAGGTATTAAACAATTGGGAAATTTTTGCCTTAAGCTCTTCCGATCACCAAAGTGTTTAAGGAAAACAAATTAACCGAACAATAATAATTTACTTAAATTTTCGTAGTTTGGGGAAGAAGACATCATTGCTGGTGGCTTTGGAAATTCCTCCTCTCTACTGTACTGCGAACAGTTCTCTTGCTGTTCACCGGCTGAACCCTTCGGAGCGCTGGTTGTGCTGAATAAGGTGTTGCACTTTGTAACTCGTATCCCTTACTATTAAAGGTACCAACTGTAATTAATGAACACCCTCCTCGAACCTGGCGCTTATCTCCCGGCTGTGCAGAGGTCCTGTCAGGGTTGGGTGTCGTTCCGGTCGATAGTTGCCAAAAAGGCATTTGAAGGCTTGGACAAGGAAAGCGACCTTAGCTGTGCATACATTAGTTTCCTCTGGTTGTCCATTTAGTTATTTCCAAGTACTTACGACTCTAGATGGAACAAGAAGGAGTGTGTTACCCGACTTTCACGGTCAGATGGCAAGATTCCGTGGATTTGAATCTTTTAACGGGTGAGGTTTCGTTAATTGAAAGCACTGTTTTACCTTAGTTTTGCTTCACATTAAACTTGAGAGGATGGGAAGTTAAATGCTTCCCATCTCCCATGCACATCTCTTACCAGGCGCTGCATCTCCTCAGCAACAAGTATTGATCTCCTGGACAGCAGAAGTGGCTGGTGTACAGCAAGCTAAGTGATCCTGGAAGGGTTGCACAGAGGAAATTGCTGTGCCAGCATTACAGATAAAAGCAGCTCTTACATCCCAGATAACTTCTCAAGACAAGCTGGAGTTGGTCCCTGTGCTCCATTTCTGAAGCCTTCCTCCCTCTGCTGTTGCTCATTGCTCCATATCTGTTCACCGTGATCAGGGGAAGAGATCATTCCCTCCCTGTGGGCAGGAAGACTTTTATCACCTTCCTCTTGGATCCTCTTTTCCTTAGACCACATCACCCCCTTTCTTTCTACCTGCCCAATTAGGTCCCCACTCACCTCTCATTTCTTGTCTCTGGGTTCTCCCGGTGGGTCCCCCTCATTTTGAAGTGCTCAAACTCAGCTAGTGCTTGAGCTGCCAACTTGCCAGGGCTGAGCAGCATGAAAGGATTATCTCAGCCATTGCAGCCTCCGTGTGTCTCTGCACACTGCAGTGTGGTGTTCACCTCTTTTTGTAACAAGGTGTCACAGCTGGCTTGTGCTGATATCTTAGGGCTGAGGATCAAAATGTTTTCCTGAAGAACTCTTGCTCCTCTTTTCTCATTCAGTGTTTGTACAGTGGATTATTTCTGTTTAAGGATAGTCCCTAATGCTTGTCCCTGTGAATTTTGTTCTTTTCAGACCATTTTTTTCTTTTTCATTTGTCAGGACCATTTGAATTGTAATTTTAATCCCCTGTGTATTTGAGGTCCTTTACATCGCAACACTGTCTGAAAACATATGAGCATACGTTCTTGTCTGTCAGCCAGGCTGTAGTTGTAGGGAATTAGACAGTCTCCTCATCATCACTTGCTGTTGGGTTCCCTTTTGACCTCAAGCCAGTGGTAGCTGTTCCCTGCGTGCAGTTACTCAACCAGCTTCCACCCATGCCCAAGTTTTCCCAAGACCACCTTTCTGTAGTTTGCATATGAGAATATTAGGCAGGACAGCCTTATGTTCCATCTTAAGTAGAAGGATCTATATTTGCTAAAAAAACGTTCATGTGTGTTGGCCTTCTGCAGTGAGCCAGGAGCTGCCGAGGTGAGCACCTCCGTGATGTTCTGTGCTCTCCTGCCAGGCTTGGCTGGTGGGAGGCAGCGCTCCAGGCACAGCAGCTCTTCCCGCTGGGATATGCAGAGAATAGAAATGCTTTAATCAGGGGTCAAGAAAAGAGTCTGGAACTGGCAGTTCTGATTTCCCACAGAGCAGCCATCCTAACTGAGGAGGCAGGTGGGATTTGACAGACCTAATGCTCCTCAAAATGGGCTTGTGTTTGTGCAGAGGCAAGCTACGGGTTTTAGGAGGCATCTGCACGGGGAGGGACACACTGAGCTGGACACCAGGCTTTTCCAAAGGAATTCTGCTGAGAGCCTTGAGGCTCCCCTTCCCTCTGCTAGCATAGATCCAGACTGCAGCAGTCAGGGTGGCTTAAACCCACCTATTTTTTTTCTCAGCAAGGGGTGTGGTATCTTCTCCAGAGTAAATGTATTGTCATACAGGCTGTTTGAGAAGACAGTGAAGACACACAAAATGAGAAACCTCACAAGGGCATAATGTGTACCAGAAAATCAAAAAATCAGGAAATGAAGATGCTGACTCTGCATTAGAAATGGTACTACAAGCTGTGTAAACACAGAGAAGCAGGCTGTTACTGCGTTTAGTCCTTGTAAGGAAAATGGACCGGTTTGGAATGTATGCTACAGTGCTGCTCTACCTCTAGGTACAATTATTAGAGAAAAATGTGTGTGGCTGAAAGGATTGGGTCTGTGGAATTCCTGCTTTTGCCAAGCATTTGCTTACTTTGACAGGGAAGTTCTCAGCACTGCATTCCTTTAGGGGAATAAAATACAGTATTTCTCTGCGTTAGGCCGCACGAGGCTCCAGCGTTGCTGAGAGGTCTAAATTTACACTGCCCCTTTCCAGTACATCCTGGGTGACAAACTTTTACAGATGTAGGAATTGTGGTTCCCATGTGTCTGTATGCTGTGTCCCTTTGTCTTGGCTGGCACTCAGCCGTTATCTCCTGGAGAGTGTCATTTGGTCCCTTTTGGTGATCCCTCCTGCCACGTGGTGTTTCCACAGACACTGTAAGTCTCAGTGCTGCTGCTGTATGCAGTCTGTGCCCCTCCTGAGTGTCACCTAAGTTCAGTTGCACACCCCAATATATTTGGCTTGGAGAACAACCCACCCCAGCGTGGACAAAGGTTAAACATGGAGGGATATGCTGAGCAGATGGGAAGGAGATAGGGGCAGTTTACGTTTGGAAGGGTCAGAGTAGTTCAGGGAAAAAGCAGTCCGTTCCAAGAGCCGTGGATTTTTCTCAGCGTTGAATCCTGTGTATGAAAAGTGTTAATTGTCAACACCATGTTAAAGAAAGCGAACTTGGGGAGCTGCTGAACAATGAAACTGGAAGCTAGTGATGCAGATCAGACATTCGCTAGAGTTTGCTGCCTCAAGTGTTTCTGTACTCTGCCACTGCCACCTAGAATTGTTTATTTTCATAGCATACAATTACTGCAGGTGTTTTTTTATTTATCCTTGGACCAGTAATTTCAAAGTCTGTGGCATCACATCCCTGACATTTAGGAAGCAGAGTGACTGTTGCTTCTAGCCAGGTGCTGGTGAGGCACCTTTTTTCACTGAACATGCAGAGCTGTGCTGGGTGGGATGGCGTAGGAGAGCCGTGCTGGAGAGGTGCCTCTCATGGATCACAGAGTGCTTCCAGACCCTACAGCATTTGCTGCCCTGCCTTGCTCGGTTCTGACTGTCACATTTATCTGATGACCAACCTGGATTGCAGAGGGTTTTTCCTTTTAAGGGGCACCCCTGGGTGTTGCTAACATGATTAGAGACTGGCAAGGCAAAGGTTCTGGGTGTGCAGGAGCGGGTGTTCCATGTGGATATGCTCCTATGGCATATACAGAGTACTTCATATATGCTGCTGGTAAGGAGTTGGAATAGAAGAGATATAGTGGGATTTTTTTTTTGTTTGAAAGTGACTTTGCTTCCCCTACATCTCATAATTCCTTCCCACTACGTCATGACATTGGTAAATACGGTGAGTACCACTAGAGCAGTGCCCAGATTCCTGAAGCACCGAGCTTTTACTAAAGCTGCAGGTATTGTACTGAGCTACAGCAAAAGGCTAGGGTGCTTTACTTTTGGATTTTATAGAGAAACCTATCTCTAACTTTTTTTTTTTTTTTAAGTTTGAGTGGCTCTTCTTTCCTTCAGGGTTTTAAGGTTTTTTTCAATTTTCTGTTTATTCTTGACTTTCTGAAAAAACAGCAGAAGATTTTGTGTGTACAGCAGCAAAGGTAAAACAATCAAAACAGTAGGATTTAATTACAGGTTGGCAAGGCAACAATGTTATATATAATGCACACAACGTACGAGCAATTTTTATTTCTTAGTCAAATTCTCTTTTCCTCGCTGTCTAAAAGTCATTCCTGTATTTCTGAATTCTGGTTTAGCTCACTGATTTCAAGCTTGACAGTCTTTATTTAAAGGTTACACCAATATAGAACTTTTTGTTCCTTTTTTTCTTTTATGGGCATGAAAATAAAACTAAAAAAACCATTTTAGATTTACACTGTTAGGAATGTCGGTTCATTTCTTCTGTGAGAACTGGAAAAAAAAAAGAGAGAAGCATTAATTTCAAACTCTAGCCCCTACGATAGCTATGGAATATTGTCTTCAATTTAAGATTAAAAAGTTTTGCAATTCCCAAGGGAAGTTTCTGTATCTTTTGGACTGAATCATTGAAGTAGGATATCAGTCATCATTCTTTTTTCAAAAAATAGCTCAAAAGCTTCTACTAAGCAAAAAAACCTGTAAAATGTAGAAAAGAGTAGGGAATACTATAAACACAGCAGCTATAATTTAAAGCCAACTTTATAAAAGGAATATTTTCTTGTGTATTTTTATTCCATTACCTCTTGCTCCGGTAAATACTCCTGCATTTCTCCACATCTGGTAGGGAGGTCTTCAGAAACCAACTGTTTATGCATATATGGGATTGCAGCCCGCTTTGAGGTGGAAATCAGCCTTTGAGGAAAAACTGCCAAGCGCTGAGTGTCTGTGCAGTGGAAGGAGCTAAAGGGGGCATTGCTTGTTAACTGAAAGTGCAAGTGGTGCATTATTTCTCATTTGTGGTATTGGTGAAGGGCTGTCTCTGCTGCTTTGTGGTAGCTATTTTTTGGAAGATGGTGACTGCTTTTTCTCCTTTGATTTTTAAAATTTGATAGACCGCTTACCAAGGGTAAATATGTATTTAGTTTTGCTGTTGCACTCTTCATAGGCTCTGCACACAGACAAATAATCAACGTATTTAAAAAAAAAAAACCTCAGTAATTTTCCCATAATGGTAGTTAGCTTTAATCAAAACTTCATAACATTGATGTTATATTAAAAGCAGCCGCGTTTGCCTTCACAGAACAGTGTGGGTATGAACAAACCAGTTTCTTAGGGAACTGAAGGCAGCAAGATCCCTCACGGGGCAAGGAGCCAAGGTGCATATTAGTTGTGTAGCCAGTGAGCGAACTTGCAAGTTAATAAGACAACTTAATAATTCTGTTTTAGTGCTGAATCTCTGTTCTCCTTGTGGGAGCACCAAGGTCTCGAGACGCTGCGGCACTAAAGCCCCTGCACTCTGAGGAATATACAGCAGGGAAGATGAAAGATCTTCCCCAGAGCCACTGTGACGTGCACTGCCAGAATGGAAACAATAAATAATTAGTAGGTGGTTCTTATATAGATATCGAAGTGCTTAATAAAGAACAGGATTTTGTTCGCCTGCCATCACACACAGAGTGAAGCATATTTCTCGCTCCAGCTCCGCCGTAGCCTGCAGAGCAGCCTTTCCCCAGCCGGGCTGCGAAGGAGCACTTTATGGTTTCAGGTTAAGATAATGTTCTTTGTTCTCCTGGCCCCAGGGAGCAGTCTTACGCGTTTGACAAAGGGTTTAAAATGGGAGCCTTCCAGGCAAGCAGGTTGGTCCCAGCTTCCTGATGAAGCAGCTGTTATTTTTGGATGTGCTGGGTTTGGCTGTTGGGCGATCTCCTTAGTTGTCAGTGTTTGTATCTGTACAGCATCCTCAGGATTCACAGACTTGCTGCTGTGTCTGTTGCGCCAGCGGAGACCAGAACAGGGATGAGCTGCCCAAGGGAGCAGAAACTTTTGTGGCATAGCAAGAAAATTACACCTGGGTCTTTGGGGTCCAATATCTTTCTCCACCCACCAACAAACTCTGCTGTCAGAATTACAGCTCTCCTCTCCTCTTGTAGCATGATGTCCAAAGTTACTCTGCTACAAGGTGTGTACGAAAGTAAATTAAAAAGAAAAAAATCAAAAGAGAACTGATGAGACCTAGAAATCAATAAACCAAAGAGCTGATGGAAAAACTGGAGGTTTAACTTGGGAAATGGGGTTCTCGTTATCAGAAAAAGATGAGAGATGGTTTGGGTTTAGTAAAGACCAGGAATGCAGGAAATATATATCTGTTGCTTCTTCGAGAGATGCTCCATGATATACTTTAGGCAGTACTTTTTTTGAAAGGCAAGTTAGTTGAACCAGACCATTTACAGCTGTAATTAAGAAGTAAACAGAATAGCACATGGTTCTGGTCTTACCAAAGAAGGCTGTTCTAGGATTACAGTAGGTACTGAGAAAGGCAACTGAAATGACAAGGTGCATGGAGCTGCTGCTTTATAAGGAGTGTCTGAAAAATCTGAGACTTCACTTCAGAGAGCTGAAGGCTGGGTGGGGGGACGTGATTGTCATTTGCAAAATCAGGAAGGTGATGGATGAGTTGGATGTAGAATTATTGTTCACTAAATGCTGCAGTACTAGAGCAAGGGGCGCTCGGTGAAATAAGAAGATGGATTTGTAAGAGACAGATAAAAGAAATAATTTTTTTGCACAGGAGGTGGTGAATACCAGGGCAGCTTTAATCTGAGTCTGGGAAGAGAGGCACTAGCAGCAGACTCAAAAGGCTTTACACAAGCTCATGGAGGACAGGTCCATAAATGGCTAGGAAGGGACGGGACATCCCCAAAGCAACAGCTGTGGGGAGAATGGGGTGCTGGAGGAGTAGCCAGTCTACCTTGGCTCCCTATGGACCAGCCCTTTTGCCATACAGAGAGACAAACTGGGCTGCTGAACCACTGGTGTGTCCCTGAAGGACACTTCTGGTACTTAATAGACACACTGGCAACCTTCCACAAGCGCCCAGTTCACGTCAGTGTTGCACCACTGTCCACTGAATCTTCTTTGTGAGGTTGTTTTACAGTGGGAAGGAGACAGAAGGTTCCACTTGGAATCCTGAAAGTTCTCCTATTTTCTGTGTAAATGACCGTAACTCACCCAGGAGGTGTGTTGCCCATGAACCTGCTTTGGCAGAGGTGTTGCAGTTACCCACGCAGGCAGCAAAGAGGTACCCCCCAGTCTCTCAGGCCACTCCAGCTGCTTCAGGTGGGGCCAGTTGGAGCTGCTGCTGTTTTAGTAAAAATGGAGGTTGATTTAGTGAGAGTGAGAACAAGTTTTACTCTCTCAGTTATTAGAGACAAAATGGCATCATCACATTAGGAACTTTTAGTGGCTGCCCTGGCAACTATTTTGGCTGTCTCCTTGAAAACCTGAACACTTGCTGTGTAAAATTGTTGCGTCTTATCTTTAACAAGTGTCTTGGAACTTACTCAGAGTGAACAAGACAAACTTTCCAAAGATGGGAAAGTGTCAGGCAAATCTCATAAACAAAACCTTGAAAATAAGTGTCACAAAATGCTGTCATCCCTTCTCTTAAAGACATTGGGAAACCCTTTCATGACCTTTCCTATGAAAAGGTAATGAGGAAAACGTATCTTGGGTTTTTATGCATTTCTAATCAAAATGATAATGTGAAAAAGTAGTTGAGTCTCTTCTAGTATGTTTTATTTCAGTCATCTTTGCTGGTTTTGTGCATCTGCTAATATCTCATTCATCATCACATTCTCTTGTCAAGATTTCAAGGCAGGAGGGAGCTTTCTGTCAGGACAACCTTACTCTTGCCTGGGGAACATATTTTTAGTTTCCCAAGATAATATACGTTTTCTTTTAGATTCTGCATATTTTGAGACAAGATCTTAATTAGAATTAGTTCTGAACATGATGAAAATGTAAAATCTGTTCTTTTTGGATTTCATGCACTCCATTTTTTGCAAGACATTGTGAGTGCTGCAAACTAGCAAGAAAGAGCAGAAAAATAATCTTCTAATTAAGTGGTATACTTAATACTGCCTTTGCAGTAGCCTGTTTTAGCAGTTATCTCTTTTTTCAGTCTCAGCTGGGAACATATTCTTCTGTTCTTCATCATGCCCTAGAGAATGTTTTAAGCCTAATTGGAGGAAGGACATATCATTTCAGGGCTTGTCCTATGGGCTTTTTTAGTGCATGAGACATGTCTAAGTGGGACCCTGGCAAAGCTGCAGTTGAGTCATGTTCAGTGGTGTTATGTGCCTCTGTCAGAACGGGATTGATTTTGGAGGGGAGGCTGTTTCAGCAGAAGTTACTTTGGGGACTTCCTAACTCTCCCAGGACAGTTCTGCTGATGCACTGTATCAGCTTTTTATTTGAAAAATACGTTTTGCTTTGAATATTTTCCTTTGTAATATATATTAAATTTTTCTAAGGGCAAATCAAAAGGAAATATTTACATTTGCTGAAATGAAACACTTCAAGTAATCTGAAAAAGAGATCTTTTTGCCAGAGGAATTTAAATTTTTGACTTTCAGTTAAAAGACAATGAAGTCAGATTTCAGAATTTCAAATCCCCTGAAAAAAAGTCTTGCAGCCTTCACGTAACATGGTTATGAAACCATTTCCCATGTTTTCTCTCTGTAGCAGCTCTACAGTTGGATTATTTTCTCATCTACAACAACACATCTTCACTTGCTGGTTCTGGAAACTAGGACAGATAATACTAATGATTTAATCCCAAATCAAAATATCACTCGTAAATTTATCTCCCTCCTGCAGCAGTTCAGGCCTGTGCGGTGGAGGTATTTCATTGGCCAAACTAGTTGGTGCAGAAAACAGCATTGGGCAAACAGAATTAACATAGCTATTTTGGCACTCTCTGGATGCAGCAGGATTCATCAGAAGAGCTTGTAAATACATAATAATGATAAAATCTCCCTTTCCTTTGGGGCTGTTGTCATCACGCTGCACTGCTGAAGTTTGTTGGGGCTTTGGCCAAACCCCTATCTCCTGTTGTTTTTGAATCAGGTCAGCCCTGGGTAATTACACCGTGTTGGTTGTAGTAAAACTAACAAATACCCATATTTTTTTGCTGGGGTGGCCAGCCTGGGAGTTCCTGGAAATGCTGTCTTATTTGCCTCTATCTTTTTTTGGGGTTAGGACAGACAATCTCTTCTAAGAGGGTTTTGAGTTTCCTACATCCTTTTTTTCTTTTCTTCCCAGTGTTGTAATTGATTTCAGGAATTAATCGTCTCGAAGTGGCTTGTCATCAGAGTGATTTGTTGGATTTGAGTCTTCTGTGATATAACGCTGAAGAAGTTAATAAGGAGTTGATCCCAAATGTGCTCCCTCTGCCATGAGAAGGGAGCATGCAAACCGCATGATAATGGTAAAACCTCCCCTTGCACTGGGGTCTGCAGGACATGGTGCAGCACTGCAGTCTGGGGGGGCCTTGCACAGACCATCAGATCCAAGCCTGTGTCTCCTAATGCTTTGCAGGATTTTGCTAAATTCCACAGGCATCCAAGAAAAGCGTTTTCATATTACCAGGCCTGTGAGTTGTACCACAGCCTCTCCAACCCACTTTCCTACAGGAAGCTGCAATTGGGCACCATACCCACACCACATGGTACTCTCAAGGGATGCTCATTAGTTGTTTTTACTCTGAAGAGGCCAAAACTCTGGCAGTTTGCACAGACCCCTTCTACCAGCAACCTCAGTTCACCTTAGATTTCCCCTTCTAGATTTCTCCCTGAACTCTGCAGGGACAGAGACTACATCGGTACAGCTTTCACTCTGGTTGGTCCGGGGGCTTGTTAGAGCTGAAACATCCTGCAGCCCTCAAATTAGGTATTTGTGATTACTTGACAGAAGCAATCTCTCTGCTGGTTTATTTCTGACACCGTGTCATCAAAGCCCTTCTGAAACAATATGCACTCATGTGGGAACAGCAGTGTGTTCTCAACACACGGGCACACTTCTAGTCCTGGCGTGCTGTGGGTTTTGTTCCAGCTTGTTATAAGAAACTACAAAGGAAACAACCTGCCATTACAGAAATGGGGTGGCAGCAGGGAATATTAGCAAATGCTTCGTGTTGGTAGAACTTTTCCAAGTAAAAAAGAATTCAGATTTGGAAGGTCTTCAATTTTAGATGAAATACTGTGGAGGAGGGCTGTGAATGCCACAGCAACAAAAGCTTAGCTCCTTGCTTTGCTTTAATTCCAAAAGATAAAGCCCAGGCATGGGGAATGAGCTGTTACTAGAAGTAACAGAATAAACTGAGCACAAAAGATTTTGGTAGGAATATTTTCTCAGTACTAATGCTGCAGACTTGAGAAGTATCAAAAATTCTTTGTCCCGATTTACTTGAATGTGGCCCGGAGAAAGCTGTTGGGGAAGAGACTGTGTGGACTGTTCTGGAGGTGGCAGTGTGATGAACTCTGACTCTGGATGGCCTCTCTGTGTAACCCTGCGTATGTCGCCTGTTCCAAAGTGGGAACTTTTCATGTTCAGTTTTGCTGAAGAGTTAATGTGTTCTTTGGAAAAGTGCTTTCATGAACCAGTAGGTTGACACTTTATGTAGCCCACTTGATTCTAAAAAACGAACTCCAGAAATCAAAAGCTCTGTTTCAAGCACAGTGCACTGAAAATAGTCCATGTGTTCAGCACTGCCTCTGATGTGCTCAGGGATGGTGCCAGTCAGTCCTGCAGCAGAGTCTACTTCCAGAAGGAATTCTGGGACCATCCAAGCTGCTTTGTTACAATACAAGTATCTCTAAAGGGCAGTTGGCATTTATTCTGGTGGAGCATCTTTTTACTCAGTGGTGACTTGTGAGCTTTCACACGAATGAGTACCTTGGAAGGCAAAAATAATGTGCCTAAGAGCAAAGCTAAAGATGTGAGGCTGAATTTGCAAATGCTGTAAATAAACATGGCTCCTCAGACTGAAGTGCAACCCTCAGCTGTGCTGGGGCCTCACTACTGATAAAATAAGGGCACTCAGGTCCTTTTGGTTTCAGAGGTGCTCTGATTAAAGCTGCACGTTGGTGGCCTCCAGTGGGCCAGGTGGGAGCCAAACCCTAGTGAGCCACAACAGTTGTCTCCACAACTCTTTTCTCTGGTGATAACCTTTGGCAGCCCTATGGGAAGATGAATGGTAGGGCTGCCCTGGGGGCATTAGACCACAGGAGGAATCCCTGAGAAAGAGGAATCTGGTACAAGATAACAACCTCCTCTAGGACTGGCCTGGCAGCCACAAGTGTTTAAGGGTGCCCTAGACACAGAGCAGAACGTGCTTAAAATAACTTTCTGGGCTTTGCAGGTTAAAGTTCATTGCTTCCCAGCCTAATGGTGTCAAGACCACGAAGTGTCAACTTTAACTCACGTGTAAAAGCAGACTTTGAGGTTTGGAGAAAAAGTCAATCTGTTGCTGATACTTAATGCCCCCTTTCCAATTTCAGAGAGTACCAGCTTGAGGCATATGGGGAATGAATAAATGACAGGGGTCTTTGTTCTTTTTTATTTAAACTCCACTTTACATTGGAAAATGTCACTTTTAAATCCGGGTGTAATTTGTGGGAGAAACTTCACATCCTGTGACCCTTGGAGGAATAGAAACCTCAATTAGAATCAGTGATAGCAACAGAGGAAATTGAGAATGCAGTATCACATCTTCCAAGTGGAAAAGCATTGAGAGCAGATGGCTTCAACTCAGTTTTACAAGTACTTGCAAGAACATCTGGTTTCTTGAATGCATCAGCTGTTTCACCTCTTTCTGAGCTGCAATAAGTTACTCGTTCTTGTGTTGCCACCTCTTATATGTGGTCCTATAAAGAGGTTAAAGCAGTGCACAATCCATGACTACTTATGCCCGTGATTAATCAAGAAATGTTAATCTTACAAGTAAAAAGTGGCTTTATTTACTTCAGGCAGCGATAGGAAAATGTTGCACCTCACCTCTTGACAGAATTTGCCCAGAATCTTGTTTTGATGAGGAGGTGGGTTCTTGACCGTGCACAGTCCCATATTCTTGGCACTGCTGACATTTCAGAAGTCTATTTCACTTGCTTTGGAGTATAAATTTCAGTCTGAATTTTAGAGGGAGAAGGGAAATGGTGTTTAAGCTATTTTTTGTAGATTTTGAGTGTTTTCTCATGATCCTCCAGCTCTGCCTTCTTACATTGTTCATCGATGTGTACTATGGAATGAAAAGACTGCTGAAAGAACTTAATGGTGTTAGAAATTGCCTTGCAGTGACTCTTATCACCAAAAGTTCATTCTTTATGGCCTTTGCAACAGAAATATCATGGGTACATTGCTGCTGGTGTTTGTTTGTGACTTAGAAACCTCAGAAATGGGTCAAAACCAGTGTTAAGCAAAAAGCCTGACAGTGTAGGGTGCCATGGTTGTAGCTTTCCTGCTTTAAACATGCTATTTTGGGTGTTAATGGAATGGATTACAGATCTTCGTGGACTGAAAGCAGAACACACTCACTTTGCAGAATGAGTGTATACAAGATAAAAATGGAATATCTTATGGGGTTTGAGTTTTGCTTTGCTTCACTTTATGACCTAAAAATCTTTGGTCATAAATAAATACGTGCGGCCTTTGATCCAGCCGTCTGCAGAAACTGGGAATCCACGTGAGCTTCATTCTGGAACTGCATCCAAGAGACCTGTGAGGAGAGGTAGCGATGTTTGCATGGTGAGCTGAATGTGTGCCGTGTTACCAGCAGGGAAGGAGACACTGGGTCTCTCACTATTGACCGTATTATTGACTCCGGCATCTGGGTTGTGTTTCAGGGACATCAGATTTTATCTCAGCCTTTTAGAGCCAACACTCTGCGTGAGCTGAGGAAAAGGCACCTTCCACAAAACATAGATACTGCACGCAGTGCTTCTGCCTGAGCCAGCAGAGGTGGGTGCCTCAGTCATTTGGGGCTCTGTTCCTACTGCTGGAAACGTGGGGAGTGGCAGGAGGACTTGAGCAACATGGCAAAGCTAGCTGAGTACCAGGGCTCTTGGCTGGCATCTGGCAGCAGAGTGATGGCAAGAGAAAAAGCAAACTAGATCAAACAGCTGATTCTGTTGCATGTCCATATGTTTATGGCAGATTACAGGAGGGAGAGGTGTCAGAGTTTAAATCCTTCGGGTTTTCCCTTTCTGTGTAATATAAATGTGGAGCATTTCAGAACTCCAAGGTATCTGCACAACTGCCCTTTTCTCTCCCTCTTTCTGTTTTGGTAGGTGTGTGTTGTTGATGCTTGCAGATATAAATAAACGGAAGAAAAGTGTAACAACTGATTTGAAAGGCTTAGTTGTCATAATTGATTTATATATTTGATAAAAGGCATGAGTTTGCATCTTTTGAACAGTATACTTTCAGTAGGGCTAATGAAGATTTGGGATTTGTTTTTGGGGATTTTGGGAGTCTTGAGGGGTTTTTGAGCAGTGATATTTACTCTCTGAATAGAGCAGAGCACTAGGTTATGAATACAGGCAGGAATTGATGCAACAGTTTATGAAGGTAGCAGCATTGGCACATGTAAGTGCATCACTTTTATTCCAGCAGCAGTGACAAACTGCAGAGGTTTTGGTGGAGGTTCCGAAACACTGGGTGTTTCTTCATTTTGTTGTGATTTCTCCATTGGTTTTTAATTACAGCCTCTGGCACTTTGACAGGTGCCGTCTGTTTGCTACTCCAGAGAGCAGGCGTGCCCCTCAAGATCTTGGCAACACAAGAAAAGGGATCTGTGAGACGTCTGAGAGCAAAGGGCATCATATCTGTACCAAGGTTATCACTACGATATGAATCCCTTATAGAAGGAAAACTTTGGAAAAGGCCACTTGCCTGCTTTTACCAAAAATGGGCATTTAAGCCCATGCTTTAGGCTGCTGTCCTAAATAAACTAGCACTTGGGTCTTCTCATGTCATTTTACATCCCCAACAACTTTTAAATTAGATCAAGTCCATTTATCTTTTTTTTTTTTTTTCTTGCTTAGAATTTTTACAGGAATCATTTTTCATTCTTCTCAGACAGCTGAGTTGGAAATGGACTTTTGAAGGATGATGGTCCTGTCAGTGATGGAGAAATATGGAGTGTCAGGGTATGATGAAGTATCTTCCAGTTAGTCCGGCTTTCTCTGTGGGAAGCTGGCTAAAGGCCAATTGCAATAAACCCTGAAATATTCCTGAATGAGAGCCTGCGGCTCCACCAGTGCCCCTGAACATTCCCACTCCTGAGAAGTGGCACCGTGCTAGCGTGTCAGCAGGTGTGGCGTAAAATCCATCAGGAATGAAAATATTGCTGCTTTCCCGGAATTGTGGGTGTCCAGAGTGCTCAGAAATGTGCAATGAGAGAATTTGAAGTCACTGGGAAAAGGGGACAGTTTCCAGTGACCTTATTTTGACACATAAACCCATCAGTTCATTTTCCATCTGTGCGGTTCTGGTTTGCCAACTGATTGCCACTAAATAGTCAGCAACAGCTTTTATGGAGAGATAACTGAAATCTTCTGTAAGTTTCATGTCCCATAAACTTGCAAACTCTCTGGACTGATCATCAACCAAGTTGGCTTTTTAACTATTGTGTGCATAACGAGATGCAATCCCTATAAAATGAGCCACATTTAGTAAACAAACAGACACAACTGAAATCAAAACAAATCAGCTCTTTTGTGGCCTAATAACACGCTACCTAGACCCTTTCTAGGTTTTCCTTCTTGATTATAGGCGTTATCTGCTTCATTAATTTAAGTACTGTTATTGTATCAATCAAGTACTTTGCCAGTTTCTAATTGCCAGGCTGGAAGCTGAGTCACAAAGTTATGTTGGCTATGAAAC
The DNA here is from genome assembly GCA_035584735.1 of Pseudotriccus pelzelni. Taxonomy (NCBI): domain Eukaryota; kingdom Metazoa; phylum Chordata; class Aves; order Passeriformes; family Tyrannidae; genus Pseudotriccus; species Pseudotriccus pelzelni. The sequence continues at coordinate 2,366,848 of JAWMRA010000002.1, read as the reverse complement.
AGTTCAGGAATGACGGTTATTTGGGTATTAATTTATTTTCCTAAAGGCTTTGATTATTTTAAAATCCACTTGAGTTTCTCCTATTCTTATTTGGCTTTTTGTGCATTTGGTTGGCCTTTCAACAGGTCACTCCATTTGGTACTAGTAACTAATATATTAATAATATACATGAGCACTGATACATTTCAGCAGATAAAGACTTCAGTGGTGGTAGAAATATTTTTGAATAACCCAAATTATTTTACTTTTCTGTCAAATGAAAATATTATAAAGAGCATTTCAGTCAAATTAACACAATAGATATTTCTACAGAAGGTACTGATAAAACCATTGCAGTGGAGGTAAATCGTGCTGTGATTTGAAGGATAATGGTGGCTGTTCCTGATGGTCCTCGGCGGAAACTGTCCTAGACCCAGACAGGCAATGTGAGAGACATTCCAGGTCATCCACTTGGAGTTTTCTGGTTTTAAGTAAGAGGTAAGCTCTTTTATGCAGGAATTCACATGTGCAAACAATCACAGCAAAGAAATGAAAACATTTGAGAGCTACAGCAAAACATGTTTGTAGCCTTAGAGAAACTTCACTTGCATGGAGAGTAAAGAAACTCAAATTCTAAAAGTTAATTTTTTATGCAAGAGAACAAGGGTAAGTTTCATTACAAGTTTCATCTCTTACACATTACAGCTGCTTAGTACCACTCACATGCCATACTCAGGCCTAAATATTTACTGTAATAGTTTGTCTAATTAGGCCAGGTTTTGCCTTTTATAGTTTTTAGTACAGTACTGTGTAAGCAAACGGTGTGTATTTTATTTAGAAAGGTGCTGACACATACGCAGGGTTTTCTAGCAGTTCATCCAGTCGTAAGCACAATGAATCAACAAACAAACGTTTAACCTGAAGTCAGCACATCCTTCTGCAAATACAGAGCAAGGTTAAAAGTTAAGACTTTTCTCTCTTCCATTTGTGTTTCTCAAGGATGAGAGAGGAACGTAGAAGAAAAGCATGACACTGTCCAGTCCGTGCCGTGCCTCCTGTCTATCCCAACAGGCTCTGCCAAAGAGCCTGGAGATATATTCATTCCCGGGGTAACCCGTAGCAGTGGGAAGCTCCTGAAAGCCCTCAGGGCAGGTCTGCACTATTCAGGGTTGCTTTTTAGTTCAGTGTCTTGCTTGCTCAGGCAAGGAGTATTGGTTATTTAATGAACAGATCAAAATTATAGAAAGAAGTTCTGAAGGAAAGAACAGCATCTTTTTGGTATCCCTTATGTATCTACTCCAGCTTCTCTGCGTCCAGGATACTTGCACTGAATTAATTTCTGAGCTAGGTATTAGTGGAATAATAATAATACAGTGTAGTATACCTCAGAGGAAAAGAACCTCATCTTCAAGTTGCCTGTATGGAAAATAATTCTGTATTTTGTGGAGTAATGGCACATGCTGCTGATAAGCAAAACTCTCCTCCATCAGTGGGATGTGGGTTTATAATTTTCTGATAGGCACAGTCGGTTTGTGTATCTGTGTTCATAACTGATTGATAGCCTACTATAACAGCTGTACCAAGGGAAATGCTTTTGCCTATGGTGGCTGTTCTTTATTGGATTTTTAAGTAACAAATTTAATAAATCTCAGTTTTAATTAACAGAGTAAATATAAAACTGAGTTATGAGTTTAAGGGGAAAATGTACAGGAACCCCATGACTGCACAGAAGATCTGATTTTTTTTTTTCTTTTTTCAGCCTTGAGACATGTTTAGTCTTCTGTTTATTCTTGTCTGGCAAGAAACATTTCATATGCTAAGAAAGGTTAATTATTCCTGAAAAGAAATCAAAATCACTGAAGAAAAAAAAATCCTTAATTTTTAATTATAGGTGGTTGTTTATCATCCAAGGTTGTTCTCCTGTGTATTTGATGTGTGACCATATTCTCCTTCTGTCTTATGGTAAATGAGTGCAGACAGTACCTTTCTATTTTCTTCTTAGCTGAGATTTCTTTAGCTGCCTCCAAGTCCCTAACATGCCGTATGGTAGGTTTAATTTTAATTTACAGTGTGGGTGCTACTGTGGCCTGCTGGCACTGCCATTTTGAAGGAGGTGAATCCAAGTCTCCACAGGGCACACTGAGAGTTAGATGCAAATAAGAACTGCCAGGACTTCTGTTTTCTGTCTGGTCTGCAAGTGAGGTAAAGTAGAAGGTTTGAGTCCTGAGTGAGACCCGGTTACCAATCCCTCTGGTCCAGGGAGAGAAGGCAGCATCCAGGAGAGTTCATTTGGCTGCAGTGCTTGCCTCTGGTGGAGTCCATGCTGTCCTTGGGTGAAGCAGCTGGGGTTTTAGTGTGTGCGTTCCTCTGTTGAACCAGCTGTATCACTTCTGTGTCAGATTTAGGCAGCTGAGCAGAAAGTTAAGCTTCAAACTTGTTTGGACTTAAATCAGCTCTTCTATAACTCAGCAGCAGGTGAAGCAGAGCAGGTGTAAGAGAGGTGTCAACACCTGTGGCAGGGTCCATCGGGTCTTAGAGCCTGTTCAGAGCTATATTTTGCATCCCAGACTGGTAAAAGTGTGAATCCAGAGATCTCAGAGTGGCTGCTGGAGCCTTGGGCACTTTGTCCCTCTTGTGACAAGAGCTGGCAGGCAGTCAAGGACATTTTCTCTTTTGTTCGTGTTATGGGACGGGGCAAGGCTGGAGCCAGCTCAGGCTGAGCTGACACTCACACTGGTGCAATTCTTCACAGGGCTTGAGGAGGGAGAGGAGCCTGAGCTGAGCATGCTTATCCAAATTTTTGCTATTGCCCACCTCTTCCTTCCCCAGTGGTGCAGCCTATCCCCTCTCAGATAGTTTCACACAAGGCAAATTCGTAAGAGAGATGGACACAGTGGAAGATGATGATTTTCTGCTCTTGCATATCCTCAGCTGGAATCCTGCTCTGGTTCCAAGCTGTGCAGTGCTGCTTCCTAGGCCTGAGCACTGAACCCCATCCTAGAGAATGTGCTGCTTCTTATCAAACCGAGGTATTTCCTTGGGAAAAGGGGGGGTGGAATTTTTCTTGCTGAATGCAAAAATTCCTTAGCAATCGTAAGCTCCCCTGGAAAGCATCTGGAAGTTTTTGAGCAAAACAATAACCAAACATGTAAAAACTGCAGACCAAACCTGCAGTGCCCAGTGGGAGCTTTGTTGAACCATTGAAGGGTATTATGTTAGAAGAGACAGGAGGCTGACGCAGTCAGTAATGGAAAAACTTTGCTTGCAAAAAAAAAAAAAAAAAGAAGTGCCTTACACAGCCCCAAAGCTGTAATTAACTCCATAATTACCATCATGGTCACTCTTTCCAGAATGCACATGTACCAGCACTGCCATTTCCAGACATCACTCAGACACGTTTCTGGCCCAGCGTGAGGTACCTCTCGCTCTGACGCCATCAGAGCTTCGTAATATGTGACATGTTTCAGTCATTTCCCATCTATGCGTGAGGAGTTTGTTTGGTTTGTTGCAGGCTGTGATTAGTACTAATGAAGAGCAAAGTTGGATGGTATACTGTTCTTTGTGGAGCCTTATTTTCCTCCTTCCTCCCCTACTGGGTTAAGAGACAGCAGGGCTGGAGGTGGTCCCACAAACTGCTGCCGGGTGGGAATACTCCATCTGCCCTGTTGGTGGGGATGCCCAGGGATGTTTTATCACCACTCTTGGCTCTTTGTGGCATTTCTCCACGAGACATTTGACATATGGATCATTCATAGAACCTTTTTGTAAGAATTTAATTCTAAAGTGGTGTAAAACTTGGGCAGAAAGGGAAGGGCAAGATTCTAACGTGAATAACAGCCTTAATACCCTGGATCAGATTTTGCTCATGCTGCAGCACTCAGCTCAGTTGCCCTTTCCCATCTCTTCTCTGCAGAGTGTTCGGTGGAGTTACTTTCCTTGGTGGAGTTACCTGCCTTCGCTCTGTCCTCCTCTCTGATGTGCTCTGCAGCACCGGGATTCCCCACATTCCTGTGAGGCCCTTGCCTTGCAGGAGTGGGAATCTTCATTTGAGTTTGCAATGGGAACATGACAGCTTTTGATAGGATAGGTGAGGCGTCACTGATGGAGTTTAACAAGTGGCGGCACTGCTGGGCTTTGGCTGTCTTCTAACAGGCAGTAATGGGCAGGGTGGGACAGGCAGGAGGCCCTGAGTGAGCCCTGAAGCCCAGGAGAAGACCAGAAAAGAGCCAAGAGCTGACATACAGGGAGATTTGGGATGGGAAATCTTCTTAGAAATGTGGAGAAGCTCCAGGGAGCAGCTTCTTGTAACCACCTAAGTTTGTCAGAGCTATAGAGGTGGGCTGAAAGAGGAGATCACCTTCGCTAGGAGACAACCTCTAAGAAGGTGTGGGGAGGAATGTTTGGGAGGCATTTTGTTTTCCTTTCCTGTTACTGTGTCTGTGAAATTGGTTAGTTCATCTGAGCAATCCACCCAGGCACTCAGTGTGTGGGGAGCCGTGTCTGGGAGACTGACTAATAAATTTCACAGGCTTTTTATTTTCTTTGTTTTCATTTAAACGTTGACATCACATCTCATTACCTTCCTTTGGCTGTAATTAGCAATCCTGTGGAATTAAGAACCATTAAATTCCTTGAGAGTTCAGCCTTGGGAATTTGCCCAGAGGCACAAAGCTTACAGGCCTTCACAAGGCTTGACTTTCCTGGAGTCCTCTCCCCCTCCCTGTTTCATCCAAAGCCTTTGTAAAAAGGAAGCAACTTTTTGATTTTGCTAATTAATTGCTCTTGACAACCAACAGATGTTTTGTAGCCTTTGAAGACCAGGCATAGCCAGGTATATAACTTCTGCAGCCTTACACTGCCTGCCTGTGCGATTTGAGCAAGGACACCTGAAGCTCAAGAGAAAGACAAACTATTAAAGCCAAATAAAGAGTTATAATAACTCAGAAGAATACCATCCCCCTATACTGGAGAGGATGAATACACTCATCCTTTTACCTATGTTTTTTCCAGTTCTGGGGCATAGCATTCAGTGGAATGAGAACAAAATTATCATTCAGGATATCTCTTATTATTTATATATTGATTTATTTATTTATACTTGGTGATCCTAAAAAGCAGTGGTTAGAAAAGCCACAAAGGTAACCATGGGCAGTGCAGGGGCAGAGATTCAGGCCTGAACCATATGGATTCAAGCCCTTAAGCCAGAGGAATATCTGCTTTGGTTCACGCTCAGTAACTCTGTTTGCAGCTCACGGACTGGTTGAGTGATCTCCCTCCCTTGTATTGGGTTTTTTGGGAAGTTCTTTGGCAAAAAAATTACCAGGACTTGTAAGGATAGCGGTTAGTACAGCAGAACCGGTGGGTCAGGGCACTTGCTCTTCCCTCCTGTTGTCTACATTATTAAAAACAATCTCCCTGAAATAAATACCATCAATCAGTGCCAGCTGCAGTTTAGCGAGAGCGTGGACAAGGACAGACTGCGCTTTCGCTGCCTGCAGACAGGAGCTGTTTGGACTAGTTTAAGTGCAGAGCAGTGAAACGCTGGAAGCAAACTGATCCTTTTCCCAGGAAGAAGGTGTATTCTGCAATCGAATATGACAAGAAAGGCAGGCCTTCGCTCCTGCCAAGGTTGCATGGGTACCGAGCAGAGGCAGGTTAGGAAATGTGACAAGCGAGAGCCAAGTGTGATCTGTTAGTGAAAACAAAGGTCTCACTGCAGTTTTACTTCCATGTCACGCCAGGCCACAGCGTCACTCCTGATACACTGTATCGTAACTGGGAGCTCTTTGGGTCCAGCGAACTTCATCAGCTGCAAAACGAAAGAGGTGTTCTTGAAAGAATGCTTGTGACCGTGTTGGTTACCACCAAAACATTGATTCAAAGAAAGAGGAGGGTGTTTTCATTGTGGCTTTTAAAAAGCCAAAAGGTAGGATGAGACGTTGTTAAAATAAGAATTGGTAGGAGATGAGAGGGGCTCGTATTTAGAGTGTGCAGAAGAACTGGGGAACACCTGAGGAGAGTGATGGTGGTCTTAAAACAGTGAGTGAACTAAACCACAACTACTCTTCTGCTTAGATTCTTGTCACCCGTTGCTTTAGCTCCCACTACCCAAAGCGGTTATTTTGGCATGAATTCACATGTGCTTGTTTGCCTCACCTGGGCATCTGGTTTGAGGTTAATAGTTTAAGGAAATTTGGGCTGAATTCTGGATTTTTTGTACAGAGCAGCCATATTTTAGTTGTTGCTGCTGTTTCACTATTACCTTGTGACAGATGCACAGAAAATGGGCATAATTAAAGTCAAAAAGGTGTGGTCAAACATGGTGATCAGAGAAGGCATGTGAGTTTGGGGGTGGAGAATAGTTAGCAGGAACATGCCAGCTGTGTTTCCATAGGGCCTGCAGCTCAGCAGCATGGACAGATTCCCTGAATTCCATCAGATTTGAAACCCGATTTAAATGTGCATTCAAAAGCAAGAAGCAGAACTGACAGTGACCTCTTAGCAATTATAGTGGTTAAAATGGAAAAAAATATGAGTTGGGATAGTTGAGGCTCGGGCCTTATCAAACTCATGAACTTACAAAGAAGGCCTTACGGATTGCTGTGATTTAACATTGATGTTCCTCAACTTACAGACCTTCTTTTGACTATCTGGCTGTTCCCAGCTACAGCACTAGGAGGGCAAATGCAGTCCAAGGTCCTTATGGCTCATAGGAGCCAGAGTCACTTCAGAGTTTCCTGTGTGGGAGGAGGATTTTTAGCATGTCATTTGCACAGTTTCAGCACAGGAGAGCCGGGAAAAAGCAGAGGCACTTCCCACCTCAGACAAATTTCAATTAGAATTCCCCTTCGAAGAGTTGACACTGTATCTCAGGAGAGGTTAACAACATGGCACGGAAATGTGAGAGCATACTTGAACAGATCCCGTATAGGAATGTTAAGCTCAGCGGACAGAGACTCCTCTTTTGAGCCCAGAGAAAAGATTACTTGGGTTATGCAATTGCCGGAGCTGGCATAAACCAGCTGCATGCCAATTACTAGCCTGTATGCAAATACTTGTACTGAAACTCAGGATGCAGCTGGACGTGGGTCTGGGCACCCTTCCAGGACTATTCCAAGCCACATTATGACAGTTTTGAAAGAGAAGGGCTCTATGGAGCCAGTAATTTTTTACAGCCTTTCAGAAAATGGAGGAAATTACCACTACATCGAGATCTTAACTATTTTTCTCAAAGAGGGAAGGAATTTCTGCATGCTGATGCCAATCAGGATGTACTTGAGGCACTTGCGCTCCAAGACAGAAGGCCATCAGTTTGTTTGCCAAGTTTAAGGCCTGAGTGCCAGATGTGCTTGGGATGGAAAGCAGGCTGCTTGGTTTGTCAGTGGCTGGAGGAAAAGAACTGAAAAATACACCACCGGATAATGCCAGAGCTGAAGCTCCTGGGGATGATGCAGGGAAGCCCTGCTGCATTCAGATGCCCCTGGCCTGCCGAGGTTTCTGTTTCTATTGCTGCTTGACTTCCACATGAAAAGCACACTTGGAAAGTGTGCAGCAGTGATGGCAAGCAAACTGCCATGCAACATTTACTCTTATATAAAAAGCTGATGCCAGGAGAACAGGGACATTGAAATCTCACAGTTACTTATCTCAGCAGACGGAAAAGATAAATTGAGAGCTGCCACCAGCAGACATGAAACATTACAAGTTTGATCAAAATATTTTATAGTAAATGTTCTGACAAGGAGAGGGTTTTAAAATGCTTGTGTCTGCCTTTGCAACACAAAAGTGAATCAGCCTCATCCTGTGTGGAGAAATGAGATGAGTATCCTGTGAGGAGAGAACTTTGTAAAAACTTTGGGGGAAAAAACAAAAATAAATTCTCTCAGTGCTGTTTCTCAAATTTGGCCCACATAGATGATAGGAAATGTAAGATAGTCTTCAGTGGAGAGATGGAATCCTTAAGGGTTCAGTTTGGCTCAGTGGACCATATACCTATCGGGTGGCTCTGAACACCAGCTTCCACTCTTTCTTTCGCTGCCTCCCCATATTTCTTCAGATTCCCTTGATTTTGGCTGCCTGCCCTTGATGTCAGGGAAGGAAGGAAGTAGGATGAGTCCCTGTTGTAGCAGTGGGACAGTAAGGTGTAGGTTCCTGTGCCTTACATCAGAACTCTGAGGCAGCAAAACAGCTGGTCATAGCTGAAGGAGGATGGTTGAAGGATCCATCTGTGATCTGACCACCAGGACACCTTGACTGGTGGTTCTCTGTAGAGTTTGTGGGTGAATCTGCAGCCAGTGGAAGTGCCCTGGTATTAGGAAACTCTTCTGGGAGCCACTCACTTTGTTGTAGGGCTGGCAAATAAACATACTGCCCCTCAGGAGCAGAAACCATTCATCTGGAGAAATGCTTCAATCGCAGCAAAAGCTCTAGACAACTTATGAGGAATAATGCATGTGAAGTCATCATGATGAGTCAGGAAGGGTGGCTTGGTTGTGTATCAGCTATGTAACATGCTAGAGGGCATAGGTAGCATTTCAAGAGGGCAAAGTGACCCCAAGGTCTCTTCAGTCTTCAGTGAACAGATTTGGAAGATGCCTCATGCAGAAAAAACAAGGGCTGTGTTGTGAAAGACACGGGCAAGGCAAGCGCTGATACAGCTGCTTTGGGTCATTACACCAGATTGTGTCCTACAGGATGCTCATTATTAAAGATAAACAGACAGCAGAAATAAATTCCAGTACTGGGGTATCCATCAGAGCCTCCAGGCTTTCTGGGGCCTGTTGAGACACTAGGAGACTTCGGTGCACCCAAGTGTGCAACACGTCATCTCCCCTTCTGCACCTTCTGTGAACAGGGCAGAGAAGAGGTGATTTGTTTTGGATGCAGAAGTTTTAGTGATTTTTGTATAATCAGATGCTGTGCGTTCTTGCTGAAATCCGTACTCAGAGGTATGATTTCTTGGAACAGCTTAAAGGTAAGCACTCCCAAGGTGTGCTGTAGGAGGACTCAGAAGAGGCACACACACCAGCACCCTTCAGAAAGAGCTCATCTCTTCATGAACCCACCGTCACTGGTAACTGGGATGCAGGTGTTCCCATCAGGGAGGGATGTCTGTCATGCCTGAATTTGAAGTCATGGCTCCTGTGAATGAAGTGAATGCTCATTTTTGGCTGTTGGCTTATTGCTGCTCTTTCTGACCTCGAGAGTGTGTGCCTTCTGGGGTGAGCCGGCAATGTGTCACGCTCTCCTTAGACAGTAATTTGAAACTCATCAGTGATTCACTGCAATGACTTAAATGAATACATTTTTCTTTTTTGCTACCAAAAATCAAAAGATTGAAGGGCAGCAGTTCTTTTCATACTGAAAGCTGCAGTGGTTCTTAGTCCAGACATCCCCTTTGCATGAAATGGGGGACAGAGACGGTGACATAGGTTCTGTATTTCAAATACTGTAGCATTTCTTTATACATGCATGTGATGTGCTTTTATATATGTTATCTTCCAGATGTGTGCTTTGTATTACCACATACTTATCAGTAGACAAAATTTTAAAATTGGGTTTGCTTTCATAAAAATTTAGAGAATGGATTGCTTACAGAGTGTTGTAAGTACTGTGATAGTGGATGATTAATAATCATGGGAGGACAAAATAATTTGGGTTGGAAGGGATGTCTAGAGGTCATCTGGTCTGATCTCTCAGAGCAGGACTAACTTCAGACAAGGTTCAGGTTGTTCATTGTTTATTAAAATCTGTAGAGATGGAGATAGCACCAGTTTTCTGGTCAGTCTGCTCCTGTGCTTAACCACACTCTTGTTGTGAAGAATATTTTTCTGATCGGTTTTTCCCATGTTGCAGCTTGTGCCTGTTGCCTCTTGTGCACTTCCAAGAAGTCTGTGTTCCTCTCTAGTTTTCCTTTAAGTAGAGGCAGTTAAGGTACCCCCTCCCCAGTCAGCACTTCTCTCAGGCTAGACAAGCCCAGGTCCTCTCACCTCTCATATGTTCTCCAGCCTCTACCATAGTGGTTCTTTGCTGTACTTGCTTGTAGTTTGGCAACAACTGTGTGGTGCAAGGGCACCCAAAATGGACCCAGTGCTTCAGATGCATCTTCCTGAGTACCCAGCAGTCACCTCCCTCACCGGCTGGCTCTGCACCCACTGTGTAATCACCCTTTAGCACTGCGTGGGTGCACTGCTGATTGATGGCCACCTCAGCACCCACAAGACAGCCAGGACCTCTTCTGCCTCTCTTCCTGATTTGGAGAAACCCACAGGAAGCTCCTAAGGTTTAAATCTGTTAATCTACCTGTCAGTCCCATAAATTCTATTTGGCTTCTAACACCGGGTTCAAAATTTGACTGGACAAAGTGAGGCAATTAGCATCTCCTCCTGAAAATTAATATCCCTGTAACAGAGCCAATATATTACAGGAAAGCTCCTCACCTGCGAAGTCAACAGGGTCAAACAGCTTTGAAAAGCTCCTGATGGGAAAAAGAAGGAAACAAATGAGGGGGGTAACTGTACACAGGTACCACTGCTCCTGCAGTTAACCATCTGCAGAGGAAATGGTGGAGCTGAGGCTGGTCGCTCAGCATTGTGTCAACTCTGTTGTTATTTAACATCAAGATACGTCATACTGAAGGCAGGTGTGCGCTTAACAAAAGTAGCATTGGTTGGAATCCGTTCACCTTTTCATCTTTCCTCATCAGAGCAGAGTAGTTGTTACAGAGCAAGAAGCCTCCTCCAGAGTGGAGGGGAAGAGGATGATTTAAATGCAGACATGAGCCAACACACTTTGGGGAATCAAGATCCAAACAGGCAGAGTCTGCTGTGGTCATTGCAAGGTGGGTTAAATGGAGAAACCACTAAGACAAGTGAATCTGGTGGGATTGGGTAGAGAGACCATTTCCCTTAGTACAAGCCAAGTGTGTTGAGTTAAAAAACCAAAACAATTGCACTTCAGAACAGGACTATTCCTAGTGAAAAGATGCACATCTTAAATTGAACTTATACCCAACTGTTTTATTTCCTTTTGGATGGGTGAAGGGGTTTTGTGTTACTTGTTTGGTTCAGCTGTTTGTACACTCTTCCATAGTATTTTGGGTCACTTCCTCCATGCACTGAACCCTTTGGGACTTTGTAGCTGCATTTTGTGCCCAGTTGCCTCAGTGACTGCTCAGGGTGCAGGGTGAAATGAGGCCCATTGCTCCAGCATGTACCCCACAAAGGACTGGCATAATTTCCAGTGTTGTTTCCTTTTGTACAGTAACCAGCTAAATGATTTGGGGTCTCATTTTAATAAGGTTGTGGAAAGGAGGAATTCAAGGCATGCACAGACAGAGGAATAATCTGAGCAGGTGCACATGTCTTCTTTGAGTTGGTTTAGTGTGGCTGAAGATGTTCATGAAACAGATATTCCCTTTTGGGAGATGACAAAAAAAAAAAAAAAAAAAAAAAAGGTGGCCCCG